>JANVCQ010000231.1:10381738-10392330 GCA_025531925.1 Erythroxylum plowmanianum
AAGTACACAATGGAGAAGACCATCAAAGAGAGCATCACAGAAACTGATAATGCCAAAAATTATCTCAAGGCTATTGGGGAAAAATTCTAGAAGTTTGATAAGACTGAAAAGTCTAATTACTTGTCTTTATTGTCTAAGACCAAGTATGATGGTGATGGTGGTGTTCGTGAGCATGTTATGAAGCTTGTGAACTGGTATAACAAGTTGAAGGCCATGAAAGTTGTGATGGGAGAGGATTATCTGATCTGGTAGGTGTTTGAATCTCTTCCATCTGAGTTTGATTTGATGAAATTGCCAAAGACTAGCAGGAAACATGACGCAATATGAGTGATGGTCGATAGGCTAACCAAGTCAGCACATTTCTTGCCAATTAAATAAATAGATTATTTGAATTCCTTAGCCAAGAAATATATAGATGAAATAATCAGACTTCATAGGATTCCAAGTTCTATAATCTCGGATAGAGATCCCAGATTCACCTCTATATTCTGGGAAAGCTTACAAGAGGCTTTGATAACCGAGTTGCATTTTAGCACAACTTTTCATCCTCAGACTGATATCCAATCAAAGAGGACAATACGAACATTGGAGGTAATGTTAAGAGCTTGTGTTACGGACTTCAAAGTCTCATGAGATGATCATTTACCTTTAATTGAGTTTGTTTACAATAATTTCTATCACTTAAGAATTCAAATGACACCTTATGAAGCCTTGTATGGTAGAAGGTGCATAAATTCTATTTGTTGAAATGAGGAAGGTGAAAGGGGACTGTTAGGACCTAAGTTGGTACAAGCTACAATTAACAAGATTAAATTTGTGAAGCAGAGACTCAAGGTAGCTCAAGACAAGATGAAGAGCTATACGGATGTGCATAGAAAGGAGATGGAATATAAAGTTGGAGACAAAGTATTTCTTAGAGCCTCCGCATGGAAAGGAGTCTTAAGATTTGGTAAAAAGTGTAAGTTTAGTCCAAGATACATAGGCCCTTACGAGATTATTGAGAAGATTGGGTTTTTAGCCTACAAGTTAGTCTTGCCACCAGAATTATCTAAGATTCAAAATGTCTTCAGTGTATCAATGTTGAGAAGATATAGATCATTTAGAGGTTCAATTAAGGGAGGATTTGACTTATGAAGAACAACCAGTAGAGATTTTAGATTCAAATGAAAAGGTCTTGAGAAATAAGACTGTGAAGCTAGTTGAAAATCTTATGGAAGAACTATGCAAGAGAGGAGGTAACATGGGAGTCTTTGGAAGCCACGAAGGAGAAGTATCCATACTTTATTGTAGAGTTAGGTAAGAATTTCGATGACAAAATTCTTTAAGGAAAGGAGAATTGTTGAACCATAAGTTTTTTTTAGAATTTAGTCCATCAATTTAGCAAATATGAATAGAAATTAGAATTATTAAATAGAAATGTTAGAATTAAGTTAGTGTGTAATATACATAAGAGAAAAAAGGAACAAGTAGACATTTCATTAAATGTGGAAGGGTAAACTTGGAAGGACAAAAACTGGTCTTAAATAAATGAGAAAAAGAAATGAGAAAGAGGAAGTGAAGAGTGTGTGAAGTGTGCTGAAGAAGCTAGGGAAAAAACGTAAAAAGAAAAAGGAGAAAGAAGAAGAAAGAAGAGGATTTAGCTGAGCTTTAGGTAACCTTCATCTTTTCTTCTTGCTTTGGTAGAAAAAGAAACTAGAGAAAATGAGTTTCTTGGGTTGGAATAAAGGGAGAAAGAAGAGGACCAAAAAAACCATTTTTGATTTTCATGGATTTTTCAACTAGATCTTAATTATTCTAGCCTAGATAAATCATGGGTAGACTAAGTCTAAGCTCAATTCTTTATTATTAAAGCTTTATGAATTTTGTATTTGGATATTGGTTTGAATGAAAATTTGTTTGTTTGAAGGAAACCTAGAAAGTCCAATGCAAGAGCAAGAGGAAAGCAAACTTGAGTTTGGATTTATAGGCAATTAGGTGGGTAATATGTTTATAGTTATTGTGGATGATGGGCTGATTTCTTGCTTGCGTGCGTGCTTAATTGCTTGACTTGAATTATTGAGATTGTTGGAAAATGTTCTATGATTTATTATCATGTTATGCCTTGAAAGATGTTACGGTATTTTGTATTAATGAAAAGAGGAAAAAGCACAAGAAGCATGAAAGTATGAACATGTGATGAAATGAATTGAGCATCAAAATTTGCTTGTGTTTGGGCAAGAGAGATACTATTTTGTTTGTCACGTGCACATTGACTTAAAGTCTTCTCCCAGCTGCCCCCGCTTGTGGCACATGAGCTCCTAAGAAACAGACCCATTTAGTTTATGGTGTAAACTTTGGTTTCTCCATTTTGATTCATGGGACTCCCCAGCCTTTATGTTTGTGCATTTCATTTTGATTTGTCGAGCATGATACACAATTGAGTGTTATATTTTGATGGTTAAATATACATGATATGCGTTATGTGATAATATCCTTAACTATGAGTCTTTGAGCCAGAACTGTAGATAATTTAATTGCTAGATTAAAATTATATATATATGCTTGATTGTGTGGCTCGTTATCAATGACTATAAACATATTAGCATTGAGCTTTGTAGTTTAACCAATTTTTTTTTTCACTTCTCAAGTGTAGAACAAAATGTTAATTGGTCCTTGCAAAGCTTTGGCAAACTCCAAAATAGCTACCTTTTGTAACTAAGTTAGTTCGACTATATTTTTGGGTAGCTTTATAAACATATGAAACATAAGCATTCATTTATATTTTGTATTATGCTATTGACGTGGCTTTTGATATGTAATTAAAGCGATGTACAAACTCTGTTTTGATTAATTAATTAGATTACGAGTTGAAGAAGTTCTTTTTGTACATGTTCAGAACTATCTTCTTCTTTGAGTTGTTAATTGTTGTTGGAAATGGAATAGTATGTTGTTAGAGCCTAGATAAACTTAAAATAAATTGTTATGCTGAGAGATATGGTCTTTTCTTTGTGGAAATTGTAAAAGCTCGTAATAGGCAAAAGAAGAAAAAGGGGTAACTCAGCTGCAGTACTACCTTGGACAGAAGTAGTGACTCTAACTTCCATAAATAAATTGTATTAATCTAGGTAGAATTGGACAAAGTTGTCTCCATGAAAATTGTAGTTCGTCCTTTCAACTTTCCAATGGTATATCACATGAAATTTTTAAACTTCGGATGAGAGAGATATGGTCTTTACATGATAACGTCACTGGTGCTGGCAAAGGATGCAACACTATCCTTGACAAAAATTGTGCCCCGATTTCAATGATTAAATTGTATTGATGTAGGTAGAATAAGCCAAAGTTGTCTACATAAAAGTTATAGCATATCCTCTTAGTTTTCCAATGGTACAAAGTTTGTAACTTTTGGACATCAGAATTGAGAGACATAATTTTTATTTGCATTATTGTGAGTTAGTTCAAAACTATTACTTGCATTATTGTGAAGAAATGAAGCTTCTGTAAGAACACTTAGCCATTGAATTTGAAATGAAGGACGAATGACAGCTTAAATAATTCCTAATTATCAAGGTGGTAAGGACAAATCAAGGAGTTTTTCTTTCGCAAAGAAAATATGTACTTAACCTCTTGACTAATACTGTAATGCTTGCCTAGAAACCAAATGAAATGCCTATAGAAATGAATCATAAACTTGGAATTTTTCTGGATCAAATTCCAACAGATATAGGGTGCTATCAACGGTTAGTTGGGAGGTTAATTTATCTATCTCATATTGGGTTGAATATAGCATATGCATTGAGTATTGTCAGTCAATTTATGCATCAACCAAGTGAACAACACATGGATTTAGTGTAGCAATCTTAGGGCACTTAAAAGGCTCTCCAGGAAATGGTTTGTTATTTTTAAAGAATAATGCTTCCAACAATGAATGATACACAAATGGGGATTGGGCAAGTGATCAAACAACTGGATAATCTACTTCTGGTTAATTTCCCTTTGTGGAAGGAAATCTTGTAACTTGGAAAAGCAAGAAGTAAAAGGTTGTTGCAACGTCAAGTTTAGAAGCTGAGTTCTGAGGCATATCTCATAGAATATGTGAATTATTATGGACTAAGCGTGTTCTATCAAATTTGGGGATTAAGCATACGAAACCTATGAATCTTTATTGTGATAATGAGACTGCTGTTGTAATTGTTCATAATCCTATACAATATGATCATACCAAACATGTTAAAGTTGACATTTATCAAGTCTGAAGATCAATTTACTAATGTCCTTACAAAGGCACTTTCAAAAAGTACTATTTATAATGTGATTGACAAGTTGGACATGTTAGGTAAATATCTTCCAACTTGAGGGGAGTGTGGACATGAGACATTGTATACAAGGGTAAATATGGGAATTGTTGATTGACTAAACATAGGATAAATTTGTTATTTTAGAATTGAATTTTTTTCGGTAATTCTATCTATATATATATATATATATCCCCTTGGTACAAGAGAAGAAAAGCACTGTAGTTTTTAACCCTAAAATATCATTGTTTACGGAAGACACTAATACAACTGTCTTTCGCGTCGATGATCCCCAGCTCATTTCCGCTAGAAGCTGTGGCATCAATTTAGGTCAACTGAGGATTTTACGATTTTCTCCTAACTAAAATTATTCTACTTTATCATTATTTATTGATATCCTATCTCTATCTTTGCATGATACACACTCAAATATTATCTACAAGATCGCATCATATTTTCCAATACATCCGTCACTTTCTCTGTTACTAGTGAAATATAAAAACCCACCCTGTAACTGTTTCATAAGCAAATAATATGAATTAAGCATGCTCTGTTACTAATGAACTATAAAAGCCTTGTAACCGTTTCATAATTAAGTAAAGAATATGAATTAAGCATGCTCTGTTACTAGTGAAATATAAAAGCCCTGTAACCGTTTCATAAGTAACGAATATAAATTAAGCATTTTTACTGATGAAGGGAACAAACTACTTGATCTTGAGATTTTGAGAGTCAGTTTAGAAAATTGGTGAAATGATAGGAAAGGAGAAGGAACGAACCTGGATGCTTTATTTCTTTCTTTCGGCCTCTTTTTGCTTGGCGAGATCGACTACATAATGGAACCGTCGACGATGATTTTTGAGGATAACCACTGCTTTCTGCCATCTCATCAACGAGTTTTCGTGCTCTACTTGAAAGTCCTCTGAAAACTTTCCATGTTCTCTGTTAACTTACTGTAAAGATCAAGAGAGGAAAGAAGAGTGCGTACTAGTAAAGAGCAAAAATTAGGTTATGTTTGCCTAGGATTGTACAAGAATCCCGTTTTAATGGTTTAGCAGCTAAGAAAGTTCTAAGACACCCTTTTAATCACAGAAGTACAAGAGGCTAGTTGGTACGAACACGGTAACAAAACCTGCCATAAATAAATTCGATAGGTCCATCTTTATTCACAAAAAAACTCGTTAGGTCAATATGTGACTCGATTCATCCGTGACTTTATGGTGTAAATTTGTAATGGTGAAGTCAGTCATGGAGTTTTATGAAATCCCATTTTCATCACTACCTCCGAATAGTACTTGCTAATATCTCCTTTATTTGTTTTAATGAATGGTAAAAAATATGTTCATTAGAAAAGAATATATACATCGTCACAGGGGCATGCCTTAGTCAAAATATAAATATTAAGAACATGGACAATATAAAATAGACCCATGACATCCAGAGAAAACCTAAAATAAGGCTACGTGTAAGCACCTAAGATCTGCTACAGATGCAGCCTTAGCCTACAGGAGGGCATTAAAACAACATAGTTTTAGTAGAGAACGCTAGGGCCAGAGGCGGGAGGCTCTTGAGGCTAGGGATAAAGCTTTAGAGCAGGCCAATGAATAGAGTAGCATAGAGCAAAAATGACACTATGCGGGTGTTGGAAATCCAGCAACCGAGGAAGGCTGAGTATCTTGCTACCTATCCTCCAACCTCCCACCCATACATGTAAACCTGCAATAAACTAATACACAAACAGAACAACCTCCCAAATTGCTAGCTGTAAATTCCTAAAGATTCCCAAACCATGCAGATGTTAAATCAATGCCTGTATGCCATGAGAATTCCAGGAAGACAACGAGCCCCCGAGGAAGAACCAATAGCAAAGTTTGCCTAGCCACCATAGAACAAAATAGCAAGTCCATAAAAAGGAAGTAAATAAGCAACCTTCCACAAAGGCAACCATTTCAAACATAACAAAAGCATAACAACCCGCACTGTTTAGCTCCTGCAGCATAAAACAAACCAGTATCTACAAGAAACAAATCCTCCATGTAGCATAAGAGCACCACAACCCAGGAGCATGACATGCCCCACCAGTCAGAACATAATAAGCTTCGGGGGATAAAGGCGATAAAGAATCTGGTATATGGATGTTTTGATGGTTGCCATCACAGCCGCCCGCATGACCAACTTGCCCTCCATTTGAATCACATTGCAACTCTTCCAAATCATGTAGACAGTGGTCATGAGCGCAAGCCTAACTGATTTGCTCTTGACGAAAGCACCTGGATAGTCTTTACAAAGCCATTTGAGAGCACTTGAGAGGGTAGTCATGGTTCGTGGGATCGCAAACCAGCTACAAATGGTGGCCTAAATAGTACTAGTGACAGGACATGCAAAAAATAGGTGCGGGATCGTCTCCTCCGAAGATCGACTAAAACCACACATTTTATCAATCTCTAAAAAATGTAAGTAATCCTTCGTGGGTAATCTCCCCCTGATACTTAGCCACACAATGAAGGAAAACTTAGGTAGAATGTAGCATTTCCATATAAACGTCATCCAAGGTTTATACAACAAAGGCACCCGAAAGAGATCATAAAGCCGTTTTGAGGATGGCCAATTATTAATACATGAAGCCTGTATTCCTCTAATAGCACCATCAATACCTCCACTTCTGACTACTAGCACATCTCGGATAGAAGCAAGCTTTTTTATCAGCTGTGAATCCCGACTGTAAGGATGCCACTCCCAAATAGACCTCCCCCGTAAATACTCCTCATGCACCCATCTGACCCACAACGAATCTACTTTAGCATGGATATTCCACATTACTTTAGCTAAGAGGGCATTATTCCATATCTTTCCATTTTTTAATCCCATTCCTCCTTCCACCTTAAGGGTACAGACGATGTCTCAAGCAATCCGAAAATGGTGTCCTTCCTAAAAAAAGAGTCTGCACATTGATGTAATCTGATCCAAAATGGTAAAGGGGATTGGGATGGATTGTAGCCAAAAAGCAAGAACTCCTTGAATAACGGAGTTAATAAGTTTAGCACGTCCCGCATAAGAAAGGGACTGGCCCCGTAAAGCGAGAAGATAATGCTCAACTGCATCAAGGAGAACAGAAAATTAAGCGACCGACACCCTCATAGGGGCAAGGGGGACCCCTAGGTATCGCACAGGGAACTCCCCCAAGGGAAATGCCACTATCTGCTAAAGACTTTCCTTCTCGTAGCCATCAAGCCCCGCAAGGTAGATATTGGACTTAGCAAGATTCACTCGAAGGCCTGCAACTCGCTGTAAATCAGTCAGTGCATCGGTTAGAACACACAGAGAGGACCGGTCCCCCTGGGCAAATAGCATTAGATCATCTGCAAACACAAAGTGGGTGATCCCCAGTTTCTGGCACTTTGGATGGAAGTGAAACCGAGGAGCAGCAGTGCGGAGTTTCAAAAGTCTAGAAAAGTATTCCAGGCCAAGGAGGAAAAGAGTCAACGACATTGGGTCACCTTGGTGAAGCCCCCGATGACCATTAAACTTACCATACAAGGAGTCATTTATCGAGATGGAGTAGGATGTAGTCGTCACACACTCCATCACCCACCCAGTAAAAAGTGGAGGAAAGCCGAGACCCAACATCATATGCTCCAAAAAACCCCAATCCAGAGAATATTAGGCTTTGGTGATATCTACCTTAAACATGCCAGGGAGAGATCCATTTCCTGGTATATCCACGCACTAGTTCCTGGGCCAAAAACACATTGTCATGCATGTGTCACCCTGGAATAAACACTGCCTGAGCAGGATCAACTATCGGACCCACCACTTATCGCATCCGCTCATTCAAGATCTTGGTAATAATCTTGTAGACCAAATTAAGGCAAGCAATCGGTCGGAAATGCGAAATGGAATTAGCTGAGGAGAACTTCAGGATAAGAGTGAGAGTGGCATGGTTGATTTGCTTGAGGAGCTTACCCGAAGTAAAAAATTCCTGAACAGCCCGAATGAGGTCAAAACCCACCGTGTCCCACTGGTGCTTAAAGAAGGCTGAAGAATACCCATTTGGACCTGGGGCTTTGTTGTCTCCAATATCAAATAAAGCCTTCTTTATTTCTTCCTCTCCAACAGGAGAAGTAAGTGACTGCTGGGCTAAATCATCAATGAGGGGACCCGTGCGGATAACATCTTCATCAAGGGGGTCGAGAGAGTCAACAGACCCTATAAGACTTTGGTAAAATTGGACACAACAAGAAGTGACCTCCGATAAGGAAGAGGTGAGAGTACCATCCTCTTTAACAAGATGAGTAATAGTGTTCTGTTTGCCCCGCTTGTTTGCAATAGCATGGAAGTATTTAGTACTCCGATCTGCTTCCATAAGATGGGTACATTTTGCCTTTTGTTGAAAGAATAATCTTTTTGCCTCACTAAGGAAATTCGTCGTCTTCTGACACATACTCATTTCCTGATTTAAAGCAACATCATCTGGATGGCTGAGCGACATATCATAAGCACGTTGAAATGCCTCTTGCGCAGTCCGAGCCTTGGCTGATATGTGCCCAAAAGCCTAAGAGTTAAGCTGCTTAAGCTAGCCTTTTAACCCTTGTAGCTTCCGACACAATATAAATTACGCATAACCCTCCAGTGGCTTATCCCAGGCACTCTCTACAAGAGAAGAGAACTGAGGCTGGGTGAGCCACATATAAAAGAACTTAAACAGCTTATGGCCTCCCACCTCTACACGGCCAATATCCACCACACAGGGGCAATGGTCCGAGTTGGGGTGCATAGGTAAGAAATGAGAGACACAGTGGAAAGCAGTCGAACTTTAGGCTTGATTACCAAGGACCTGGTCAAGTTTGGTTTAGAGCAAATTTCTATTCCACGTGAAAAATTCCCCCCAGTTAGGCACATCCTCTAGCCCAAGAGAAACCCTAAAATCCAACAGATCCTCAAGAAGGTACGCCGAAGGGGGTTGGCAACCTAGACGTTCCTGAGCCGAACACACACAGTTAAGGTCCCCCAAAATTAGCCAAGGCTGTGCTCTATCAAAAAAAGGGTGTCAGAGTGAGTGCCACAATCTTCTCCGTTCAGGCACCTAATACAAGGCATACATAAAAAAGGCATAAATGAAAACTCAATGATCTTGCAGAGGACATGGACATGAATGAACTGATCCCCAATAGCCAGGACAGTGCAAACAGAATACTGAGGGTCCCAGATAATACACATACGCCCATCAGGATGGTGATTAAAGTTATGGCTAGACTGCCAACCCCTAAAACGAAGCTCCATCATTAGCTGAAGACTTGACTCGAAAATTTGGTCTCCACCAAACTAGCAATCCGACACCAGTGCTGCTTCAGGAGTGAGGCAACATTCTGTTGTCTCGGGGCAGAATTGAGGCCCCGAACGTTCCAACATAATAACTTCATGATTTGGGATTAGGAGGGTGAGACCCTCCTACTCCTTTTTGTGACTCAGTATTGTTGCGCCTACCTCCACGAAAAAGTCCCTCGCCTCTCACCTTAGAGACCCCAACGCCTCTACTACCCCAACCTCTGCTCAGCTGACTGACAGATTTTCATGCAACACTTTTACCCCCAAAAGACCCCGAGCCTTTATTCTGATCAAATGGAGTCTTGCGTAGGCTGACATGACCCTGTTCCACCGAGGACTGGTTAGCCATAGGCACCTGCTGGTGGATGGTATTACCTTCCAAAGAAGCAGCAGCAGCACTAGACTGATTCCTATTCACTATCGAGTCCCCGTCTAATCGAGACAGCCCTGCAGCCACTGAAGGTGAATTAAGAGTGTTCCCAGCTAAGATAAGGTATGCGGGTTCAGTGCTCCTGGGTGCATGTAGGGGGCTGAATTTGCTCAGCCAAAGTTGAAGGAGCACTAAAGGACTCCACCCCATTGACCACCATCCGTTCACTCTGCAACATAGCAATTCCAGCAGATTTTGGTGTAGATTGGGACAGTGAAAGAGCTGGAGGAGGAACCTTATCTGCCCCTCCACCCTCCTCTTCCCATCCCTGGTGGGGACGCTCTTAAAAACAACCTTGCCCTTTCCAACATGAGGAACCTGCGCACCCTGGTCGACCGGAGAGGAACCGTGTGTCCCAGGCAACTCGTGTGCCTTCCCTTTAAAATGAAACAGAGAATGGCCATTCTTTTTACAGTGACAGCAATATGAAGGGTAAGATTCATAAGTCACAAGCTGAGTATATCACTTTCCAGATGGGAGGCATACATTGTTGGACCAATGGTGGTTGACAAATTAAATCCCTTTATGTTTTGATAATAATAAAATATCTAGAATTAGTTAAG
>JANVCQ010000231.1:10405379-10445006 GCA_025531925.1 Erythroxylum plowmanianum
GAGGGTGCGGGTAGATTTTTAGGTTTTAATTTTTTTTATTTGCAATTTCGTCCCTGAAGTTTTTAATTTTTGCGAAATGGTCCCCAAAATACCGGATATTGACGGTACCGGCTGGTACCGACCGAAACCGGCCGGTACCGACCGGAATCAATACCCGGTATTTCTAAGCCCGTTCCGGTACCGATTTCTGGTCGGAACGGAACGGTATCCATTACATTGATTTGGAGTCCACAATTTTTGTTGTTGAGGTGCATTGGTCTGAGGTCTTACCCATTAAATTTTACGTTGACATGATAATTTTAAAATAACATAGACAATTATCTTATAGGAAAAGTGATTGAGAAAATGAATAATATGTGTCGAATTTATTGATTTATTAATTCATCATATTTACCATTACTTTATAATAAATATTATTGATATTCTAATATTGTTTATTTTTATTCAAATTCATTAAGATAATAAATTAAGTCTTTCATTCAATTTTTATTTATTATGAAATAATATTGTAATATTTTCCTATTTTATTTATAATTAATAATCAGTTTTTATTAATATTATTATTCATCTTTTTAAAAGGAAAATAAAATTAATTTAATAAAAATGCCAAATTAATCATATTTTATTAATATTATTACATAATAAAGTACTTAATTTTATTTTTTATCATTTAAAAATATAATAAATCAACACATTATTTAACTACTAATAGAATATAATTATGTATTAAAAGTGAATTTGTTCATATTATTCGATATAAGTTATAAGATGTAAATATGATATAATATTATTTAATAAATAATATTAATTCTTTATCTATTAACTTATTACTAACTGTTTGTAATATATTTATTATTCTAATATGACATTGACTAATTATGTACTAATATTACAATTATAAGATGATCAATTTATTGTTTTTATTTATTATAATAATTAATGATTTATTAATTTAGTTTATTTTTATCAATAAATACAATTGTAAATTTTTTAATAATTTTATTGATATATCTTTTTAATATAACTAATTTCATATAAATATGATAGACCAGAAAATCAACATGTTTGATCTATACCACCTTTGCGATTTATTTTTTAGATTATTTCTTGTGACGTTAATGTCCTCGTGTTCTAAAAATATTAAGTTAGTGAAATTTAACAATAATAAATAGACTTATTACAAACTTTTTAAAAAGATGAATAATAATACTTATAGGCACTCTCTACTTATACGCTTGTGCTATCTCTCTTCCTCCCTTAAGCATATGTCAACACTTATGTAATAGGAAAAATGGAGGTTTCTTCTTACGGGCCTTTCTTGAATGGTATCAACTATTGATGTGATGGAGAATTTAACTCTCACAAGTTATGGAATATCTCAAGTTATAAAAGACTCTATTAGAAAAGTTGATTCCTACAGTAGATTGCCTTTGCAAGTTCTTGGTTTGACCATGAAAATTCAACACCCATATACGACCTCTCCGAACTGGCAATGCTCCGACCCTTCCCGTGATGACCTCAATGCTCTGACCACCGCTAGTCACACCACCAAAAAAGTCCGAATCCGCGAAAGGGAGGAGGATCCGCCCCCTCCCAACATTGCTCCATCTCCCCTCCTCCAAAACTACAGTGCTACAGTTTTTGGTCAATCACACACAGACACGGCAAAAGAGTTTACCTGGCCAGATGAGGAACCCGTGGAAGTCGAGGAGGGCGACATTACAATGGTGCAAAGCAAGCTTGGTCTCGGAATTGAATTATCAAACTCCTTCAAAAGCCGCCTCCACAAATGATGGGCTACTGTGATCGTGGTCAAACTTTTGAGTCGTCGCATCGGCTTCAACCTGCTCAAACACTGATTACAATCCATGTGGCAACTCACAGGTCCGATGAAGATAATTGACTTAGATAATGATTTTTCCTTGATTAACTTTGTGCAGGAGGAAGACTACCTCAACGCCCTTATGGGTGGGCCATGGGTGATCATGGGACATGCTATCTCTGTGCAAGCCTGGAAACCTTCCTTCCGATCGTCTTCCGGCAAGGTCTCCCATGTGGTCACATGGGTCAGGTTCCCCGAGCTGTTGGTAGCGCTCTACCATCTATCTATCCTACAAGCTCTCAGAAATTTGATTGGACGTTCCATCCGCATTGACTCAACTACCCAGCAAACACAACGCAGGAAATACGCCACAGTGGGGATAGAAATTGACCTGCACTCACCTCTTCGATCCCTGGTGGCGGTAGAAATTGACCTGCACTACACAACGTAGGACCTACTTTTTGTGCCGCATATGGCCAACGCATTAGTCAGAACAAATCCTAAGTCTTCTACTCCCAAAATATTTCCCCCTATACGACGCTTACTCTTAGCCGAGCGCTAGGCTTCAAACAGACACCGGACCTCAATCGTTACCTTGGAGTACCCCTGCTTCATGAAAAAGTCACTAAAAAGACTTACCAGTATCTTCTCGACAAAGTCCAACAGCGCCTCTCAGGGTGGCAAGCCAACCTCTTGTCTTTTGCGGGATGCATCACTTTGATCCAGTCGGTCCTTTCTGCGCTTCCTACTTATAAGATGCAAACGTTTCGCCTTCCTTAGGGTTTGTGCGATGAATTGGAGAAGCTTATGCGTATCTTTTTATGAGGCTCCTCCCCCGGAACTCGAAAGATACACCTTGTTCACTGGGATCAAGTTTGCAAATCCAAGGAAATGGGTGGGTTAGGAATTCTGAACATCCGCGCCACTAATGACGCTTTGATTACCAAATTAAGGTGGGTTATGATCACTAAACTTAACGCTTTGTGGGTCCAAATTTTATCAACCAAGTATAAATTTGATGTCAACCATATCCCTTCCACTCTTCCTACTACCGGTGGCTCCATGGTGTGGCGGAGTATCAAGGCCATTTGGCCCAACGTGATCAGCGACATGCGCTGGATGATTGGTGACGGGTCCTAAGCTCGGTTTTGGCTTGACCCATGGGTCGCCAACGTGGTTCCCCTTTTACAGTATGCTACCACTCCTATTCCTTCCTCCGAACTTGGCAGTCGCGTTCACCACTTCGTAGACACCACTGGTAATTGGGCTTGGACTAAGTTTCATCCTTTGCTTCTTTCCTCAATCTGGATGTCCATTGCGGGAACCTTCCCCCCCAAACCTTACCTAGGAGCCGACAAACTCGTTTGGGGATCGTCGCCTACTGAGAAATTCACTACAGCTTCGGCCTACTCTATGCTTATGAAGCACCCTCGGGCTCAACCTGACCGCTTACGGAAGAACATTTGGCAATGGCCCGGTCCACAGCATATCCGTTCTTTTCTTTGACTCTTTGCTCAAGATCGACTCCTCTCCAACCAGCAACGCACTCGCAGGCACCTTACTACGAGCTTAGAATGCTATCACTGTCGTATGGAGGAGTCCTTGCTCCTTGTTGTTCACGATTGCCCAAAAGCGCGGAATCTTTGGCTTACTTTCCCTCGCCACGCCATCTCTCTCACCTTCTTCACTAGTAACCATCAGGAATGGCTCACTACTAACCTCCAGACCCATCAGTTGGTCTCGGGCCTTGACTGGGCAGCTATCTTTGGGACTGCCTGTTGGTTCTTATGAACATGGCGGAATATGGCCCTTTTCGACACTCAGTTCTCCTGGTTGATTTCTCCTGTAACTATTGTCCTCAATTATGTCCACCTAAGTTCCCAGGCCTCAGTCTTGCTTTGTTTCGCCCGTCTGGCACCTCGACCGCGATACGAACAATTTATTGGGTGGTGCCTGCCTACCATAGGGTGAAACTGAATATCGATGGGGCGTGTTGTAGCGAAACCTCCTCAACCACTGCAGGTGATATTCTTCGGAATAGCTCTGGAGATTAGCTTGGTTTGCTCAGAATATAGGCCGATGTTCCCCAGTTTTAGCTGAACTTTGGAGCGTTTACTCGGGTTTCCAACTGGCCTGGACGCTTGGTTTTCAACGTGTGGTCCTTGAACTGGACTCTCTCGTGGTTAAAGAGCTCCCCTCCGACGCCCCGCATCGATCCCTGTCTCTCAATCCATTAGTCTTGGGCATCAACGAACTACTCATTCGGAACTGGGTTGTTCTTCCTCGACACGCATACAGAGAGGATAACCAGTATGCTGACTGGCTCGCCAACCATGCTTTTACTTTGGGACTCGGTCTCACCACTTTTGATAGAACACCCTCTGGGTGTGCCACTATCCTTATAGAGAATATGGCAGGGGTTAACCTCCCTCGGAGGATCTTGTAATTTGTGTTATTTCCCTTGTATAAAAAAAAGACTCTATTAGAAAAGCAAACCACTTAATATTTTTTTGTCCTCTATTGGCCTTATAACATAATAAATGATGAGTCCCTCTACTTTAAAAATCAGGTATATTTTTGGCACACCTCAAATTTGTCATTTGATAATAACCTTATTTTAATAATAAATTCTATTAAAATGAAGCAATAAAACTTTAATAAAAAGTTCTTTTACTATTTTTAATAGTATAAAATATTTTTAACGAATATAAAAGACTCTTAGTAAGAAAAATAGCAAGGACTCTAGTGGATCATAACTAAAAATGTAATGAGCTATAAGCTAAAACTTAAAGACCATCCAACGATAGCAATGGCCTAGGTCGAGTCGAGTCTGCCTAGACTCAAACCCTAGCCTGACCATTGTTGTTAGGTCCTGGCCAACTTACGACTAGATTGGGCCCAAGCCTAAGCCTAACAATTGTTACTGAGGCCTTGGCCTAGCTTGAGACTCAATCGAGTCAAGCCCAACCTAAGCCTAAGCCCTAGCCCGAGCCTGAGTTGTACTTGACCTAATCCGAGTTATTTTTTTAAATAAAATGTAAAAACAATGTCTTTTTTTTTTGCAAAATGACATTGTTTTACCTAAATAAGTCGAACCAGACCAAATCGGGCCGAGCACAAATGTCAACTTTAAGATCATTCATCAAATTAGCCCTTTAATTCACATAATTTTTTAAAAAAGGAAAAAAAAAAAAGCTAGCTCTTTCGGCATATTAATCATGAACTAAAATAATGGGGGACCCATGGGTGTAATGGTTAAAAGGTGGGCACATGAAATCACAAATTCCAGTTTTTACGTAAATGTATAAATGAGATGGATTAGATCAGAGTTGAAATTGTAAAACTGGTACAAGTGATGTGTTTCCACATGAGATGGGATATTGTCATATTGGAAAAATGTTTAACACCAATTGGCATTTTTTTAGATGTATTCCACTCGTGGCATCATCCACATTACTTTGTAGCATTATTTATCCGTTGATTGTGTTCCTTGCGCAATTAAATTATGTAAGGGCTAACGGAAATTGTTAATTTATATATTGACTATTAAATTAATTTTCAATACATTTGTTTAATTAGTTACCTACCTCGAAACGTTGATATTATTGTTCATTTCCTAATAACAATCAACACATGATCTCCATAGTCATAAATTCAGGGTCTGTCATGTCATTGTTATAGATGGAATTCGTTAAACAATAATTGTACTAACTAAGACTTAAATGTTGGAGAATGACAATGTCAACCACAATCAAGTTCAACTACTTGGCTTAAGTTCTAGAGGAAAATCTAGCAAATCCTTTACAGCATTTTATCAGGTGACCCACAAGCAATTTCTACAGATTTGGAAAATCTCCAACTCCCACTCCCACTCACCGTCACCGTCACCATCACCACCATCACCACCATCACCATTTACCATTCTTCCCTCCCCTACTGTTCACTATGTACTATTACCAAAGATGATGAACGATCATATTTCTTCTATCTAGTAATTATAGTTTTTCCCACTATACCACTAACAACTCGCACTTTCTTTATTCCTTACATATAATGTTCTCATTCATCAATTTCTAAAATTATTCTTTTTTAATAATTCAACCGAATTACATACGGTATTTAACAACCTTTCAATTAAAATTAATTATAATTTTATTTAGTTTTTAGAAGTAATCTGTCTTAATTTGAGAGATTTTGTTATTAATCTATAACAAAAAGCTTCATTCCGCTGCTGCATTTCCATCCATATGTTAATCTTTTTTAATTAATAAATTTAGATATTAAACTATACAAAATTCTATAATATTTTTCAATTGTATAAATGTGAATCATAACTTCCACAAAAAGAATAGAAATAATAACTCTCAAAAAATATTAAACAAACAACAACAACAACACCACTCATTATGAATTTTGCTGATATGCGGAATATAGAGAGCTCTAATAGTATGTAACCTTACTCCTATCTACTAGAGAATCTGTTTTTAAATGACCCACATAAAAAGAGAGAAAGCCACAGAGAGAGAAAAAAAATGAAAAAGTAGAAAATTTAATAGTAATATTAATAATGCAAATAATAATAATAATAATAACATTAATAATAATAATAATAATGGTGGTGGTGGTGATGGCGGCGGTGGAATAATAACAATAATAATAATAATAACTACTAAATCAAGCTAAATTTTTTTAAAATAAGTGTTAAATATTTACAGTTTTAGGCTAAAAACAAGAAAAATTACAAGAATCTCTATACGATGAATCTTTTATTTAAATCTTAGTACATTAAAGTTTTTATTATGGGTCATATCTTTGGTAAATTCAACATTTTTCTAAAAAATATTAAAGTACGATGAAATAAAACTACTAAATATCTATGAAAAAGACTAAATTCTCATATAAAATATACGTCCCTGACTAAAAAAAAAAGGACAATTTAAGACGCTTTTGTGATCTTATGAACTTTCAAATTCACTAGTCTAAAGAATAGTAGATATTTAATAGAAGTTAAATAGGGTTTGTCACGTCAATAATTGTCAGCAACACTCCAAAACAATCTTGGATGGGGTTGTTTCCTTACTTTTTGACTTCTTGTCTAGTGCTAATGTCCACCGAAAATTAAGAAGCTGTCCTTAACTCCGTTATTACTCTTATTACCCAATTAGGAACAGACAGACTACTATGATTATGATATTTTATTTATATATTTATAGAAAATTAACATAAATGTATGGATAGCATAAAATTAGAATACCGTAAACGAAACAAAGAATTTCACGTGATTAAGCAAAACCATGCTACTACCAGAGATGAGAAGGCTGAGATTCAGAGTTGACTAAGAGGCGATAACGATGTGCGTACCAGTCGGCTGTGACCTGGGGTCCACTATAGTTTTTTTGGACATGCACTTGTCAAGGCCACGTTCTATCCAACCAAGCTTGGAAGACAGGACGAGGCACAGTCCATATAACAAATCCCACGCGCAGTACCTAAAGCCTCCATGCAAGGCACGCGCCTCCATGCGTAAAAAACGAGGGAAGTGAACAGCCTATGCACATGGATATTCTACGTATTTATCCAAAACAACAACAAAAAAATGACAACCCTGACTTGTACCATAGCCGACCAAAACTGGCGGGGGATTTCCTGTTTTCCTGTATTTTCTATTTTTTGGCATCCAAAAACTATGTTGATTGATGATTCTGTCTTATTCTCGCTCGGAATCTCTTATTCCCATTTGCTCATGTGCACTATCCAAGTACATAATTACATATGATGTGCCATGTTATGTGATTCAGAGTTTGTGTATGTTATTTATAACCACGCTCATTCGTGAAACATTTAAGGTACGGATCGATTTGTTTGAGTAACATTTATCGATTTTAAGTTTTGCATACTATTTGATTTTTCTCCATGTATTGTTGTTTATATTTCCAAAAAAAAAAAAACAAAAAACATACAGTTTCCTTACATCTAATTAAATTATGATAGATGACAATGCTTGAAAAAGGAGGATGTCAAAAATTAACGAGAAGATTAAGGAACAATAGTCCGTAAATCAAGAAAATGGATTACTAAAGTCCTTATTAATTCTTTTAAGTGCTTCATTTTCCTCAATTTTCTGTAAATAGGTACTTGAAGACATTTTTGAAACACAACTAAAAAACAGAAACTAAACCTCTTTCAAACCCTTAAGTAAAGAAAAAGTAAATTAATGTTAATTTAATTTCGTTGGGATCTAAGTCATCATTTTTTGGTTTGATTCTCATGCTTAAATGTATAAAATCAATTTTAAGTTTCAAAATACACTCAAAATCAAATCATTTAATATGTATATAAAATTAAAATTAAGTTAGAAAACTAAAAATGTATTAATTTGTATTGATATGTACATTTTTATTTTTTGGATATAACACCTTTCTTATTTATAAGAAATTCAAATAAAGTCACAACATTTTTGTATTTATGGGAGTAAGGAAAGCATGCTACTTGAAGTCTCCAAATGTCCAAATATGAATTGTTTCGATGCATTGTTTAATTTTTCAGATGATTGAAAATTTTGAATCAGATCGTATGTCAATATGTGAACACGTTGGCATCAATTATGACGAATGTTGACTTTCCTTCATTGTGATTTGATTGACATGATAAGTTTCAACCAGACTGTCAAGAAATGAGGGTCGTGTTCCCTCCATTTCGATTATTTGGCAAGTATCGGACAAATTATCAATTTTCATTACTCTATTTTATAACAATATATCTATTTAATAATTATGACTCACAAAAATGACAAAAATCATTTAATAACAGGATCATACAATAATTAATAACAGAAAAATGTTCCCTCCCTCAAAAAAAAAAAAAAAAAAACAGAAAAATGTTCCTAAGTACGGGAGCCTACCAAACCAGATATGATCACCAAGTTTTCGAAAAGACAGCGGCAGTAAAACTACAACTGTTGGTCCCGAAACAGGATAATGTAACGAATTGACAAAAAAATTAAAAAAAAGTATTAAATTTTTTAATATAGATAGGAGTAGATAATTTATTAATAATAATTAAGTTTGAGCTAATTATTGTCAAAATAATTAAAATTAATAATTAATTTTTACTATTTATAAATCTTTTAATATTTTTATATTTAGTTAGAATGAGACAATATGAAAATTACACAATGTTAATAGCCCAAAAGTGTTCAAAACCAATTGGGAAGGGTTTAGTTTTCCTGTTCTCTTTCATTCCAAGTAACAATATTTACGTTCTATATACTATTTGAGAAGGGCAAATAACTTTGAAACAAGTTATATTTATTTTGATGACTGGGGTTCTTTTAATCGGTAGTGCTATCCTTTCTAATGAGTGGTTAGTGAAAATATAGGAGAAACAAATGTAATATAATATAGAAACACGTCATAGGAAGTATTATACTATATGACGATTACTTTCTAAAAGAAAAGTGGTAGAGTCACGTCGCATTATGTATGTTCAGGATTAATATTTTTTTTTTAAAAAAAGTGGTGGCTTCTGTCGTTACATAAGCTTAATTCACCAGTCATAGAACAAAAACATTTCGTTACGATGTAAAATTAAAAGGTTGCTATTTTTTGTTTGATATTGTCTTGTACTTTGGTCATCTATTGCTGTAAAATGTCAACATTAAATAAATGTCATATGCGAAGGGTAAGGGTCTTTCGCTTCATAATAAGCATATTTTCCTATAATAAACTTTTGAAACACCTGACCAAAAAGATGACATGATAAAATCAGCCCAGAAAAGCAAAACATTACTTTATATCAACAGTTGGCAAGCAGATGAGAGATGAGGCAGGAATTCTCATTAGAGTAATTAGATTAGCAGGTACTTCACATAGAAGGAAGGAACAAGTTAGATACGCCAATTCACTAATATATGTATTACTGTCGACAGTGTTGAGCCACAGACTTCGCACTTTAATAACCTGGTACTTTTGATAAAGTAGCTTAGCATTCTCAGATCCTGAAGCAGCACCACCAACTTAAAGAGCACAGCACAAACATGTTAGTAAAACTATAATTGAAAGTCACATGAGTTGTCCATACAAAAAGCCAATGACAATGAATCAGCCTTTTTATGTAACTTTTTTGAGGTAGACGGCACATCACCATTCACCACACGTGCACTGTGTATTCAAAACATGGCTGATTCATTCGGCCTCAAAATGACTGGAGAGTCCCCTGAAGAAAAACCGAAGAAATGAAGAGAACTTTAGGCTTAGAACCACACACATGATACGACATACCAAAGGTACATAGACAAATAATTTGTGAAGTTGGCATTTGGGCCAAGGCCCGCTTTGCCTCAGCTCGAGGTCAACTGGCCAAAATTAGATTGACTTGATCTTTAGCCCAAAAATTGTGATTTGACCGGGTCTCATATTCGGACAACTAAAACAAAACTACGTCATTTTTGAGTCTTGCTAATTGGCTTTTGATGAAGCAAATAAAACGGCGTTGTTTAGTCTAAGTTTAACATAAACCTCCAACCTCCATCCTTCTCTTTCTTTGTTGTTTAGTTGCTCCCTAGTTGCCCTATGTTGGTACACCCTTACGCCCTCCCTTCTTTCCCAATGTCCCTATGCCCTTACAACCTCCTCTTTCTTGCTCGCACCGTCGTCCCTTCACTGCACCACTATGTAGCACGGACACGTGTCCGTATCGGACACTCATTGACACGCGGTGAACACAGCTTGAACACGTCTGGAGACTGCTCAGATATTACTTAATGGAATATATGCTCCATAGAATATATACTTTATGTTTTTTAAGAGGAGCTTATAAAGTACCAAATATGTATGAACTATCAAGATGTTGGAAATCTTGAAACACCCACCAATCAATATATATCATATTATGAATTTTAAAATTTTCTTAATTCTAAATTTTATAATATATATATATATATATATATATATATATATATATACGCCGTGTCCATGTCCACCAAATTTTAGAAGTTGGTATGTCCCCGTGTCACGTGTCCTTGTCGTGTCGCGTGTCCGTGTTCGTGTCTGTGCTTCTTAGGCACCACCCCTTTGTCAAGTCGCCCTTTTACATGACACCCCTTCGAGGCACCATCCTAATGCCCTACTTCTCTGCCGCCATCCTTTTTTGCTTCTTCACTACCCATCCACTAATATATTTACGTTTTATATGTTCATTTATTATAAAAACTCAAATTTTGTTAATCAATTTTAAATTTGTAACTTTAATTAATTGAATTTATAACTTTAAAATTTTAAATTAAATAAATTTTGATTAAAAATTTCTAAAAATAAAACTAGAAAAATCAATTCAGCTAGAGCCCATCCAAGCTTCGAGCCCAATTAACTCAATTAGGCTTTGACCTTGGGCCCTACCCATATGGCCCAATCAGGTTGAGTCTAGGCCTCGATCTTAATCTTATCTCATTGGAACTCAGCCCGACCTATTGCCACCTCTAGTCATCATTAAAATCAAATTTGTGGACAATAGTAATGCGACCATAAGATAATCAGGACTGGACTACCTATGGTAGCTTTATGTTTTGTCTCTGCCAATCTATTGAAAAGAAACGGCAGATAGAGTGAAGAACTCTGGCCTCTTCATCAATGGCTCGGTTCTAATCTTCAATCCCATAGATGCGTGTTTGATCAGACATGGTCAACTGTTTTCGGAGTGACCTGTTGGTTCTTATGGTCTTGACGTAACGGGTCCCTCTTTGATGAACATTTTAGTTGGCCTACTTCTCCAACTAATATTATTTTGTCTTTTGCAGATCAGGTCCACAAGTCCACCGGTTGGCAACGTATCATGATTCCTGGCCACCACCCCTGCCACGAGCAACTCATTAGCTGGTGTCAACCTCCCCTCGGGTGGGTCAAGTTGAACACAGATGACGCATGTCGACGTTCTTCCTTCTCGGCAGCAGCCGGTGGACTCCTTCGAAATAGTTCCGACGCCTAGCTTGGCGGATTTGTTCACAATCTCGGCTGGTGCTCTTCAGTGGCGGCAGAACTCTGGGGGATGTATACAGGGCTCACGCTTGCTTGGAACCTCGGATTTCGGCGAATTGAATTAGAAGCAGATTCGGCTGTAGCTTTACAGCTCATCTCTTCCTCGGTCAGCCGGTCTACGATCCATAATAGCCTGGTTCAGGGGATTCATTAATTGTTCACGGGCAATTGGACGGTGGTACATCGCCACATCTACTATGAGAGCAACCGTTGTGCAGACTGGTTAGCGAGTTATGCTGAGAACTTTGCGCTAGGTCCTATTTTCTTTGATCGTCCACCTGTAGGGTGCCATGTACTCCTTTTAGCAGATTTGTCGGGATCGTGTTTCCCGCGCCTTGTCGTGTAATTGGTTGTTTTTCCCTTATTACAAAAAAAAAAAAAGAAACGGCAGATAGCAATCGTCCATTTTTAGCGATTACTTTGCTAAGAATATTTAAAAGAAATTTAAATCGTGAATTTATTAAGTAATGTATTTAAAATATATCATTTAATAATTTATTTAATACAATAAAAATAAATTAGATTTAAAATTAATAATATTTATTAGTTTTATAATATTAGTCAAAATTATTAAAAATAATAAAATTTTATTTTATTATGAAATTAATCATTACTAATCATATAATAAAATTTTTTAATAACACTTATGTAATAGATAATAATATTTATCAATATTTAATTTTAAAATATATAAAAAAGAAAGAGGAATGTATGGGTTATATTGTGTATTATACACGTCATTTTTTCTTTCATTTATTTTTAAAAGAAATATTGATATATATTATTATTTACCATATAATTATTAATTAATATGTAGATTTAATTGTATGATTAATAATAAACTAATTTTATAATAAATTGAACATTTAAATATTTTATTACTATATTTAATAATTTTGATCAATAATATAAAATCAGATAAGAAACTTTAAACACCCAGAATTTTTTCACAATAAGGGACTTTTTAAGTGCACCGCGTCATACAATAAAGCATTGATTTATTTTTACAAGAAAAAAGTTTGGTAACCTTCACGACCATTAAGACCAATATTAATTATATTACCCCCGCACACCTTAAATCAATTATTTATTGGCAAGGATATTTTGGTTAATATTAGTTTTGACGACAAAGACCACTGAAATTATGACCATATAATTGAATCCTTCTTACAATTAATGATGTTGAATGCTTTTTCTAAGATAGATACTTTTACATGTCCTAAAGGTTTAAACCAAAAAATAATTGGAATACATGCCTTTCCGTTGCTTTAGTGCGCATAGATACCGATTATAAATTCATCATGCTAATGTTTACAACTGCAGAAACTTACATATTAATGGCTGACTCTTGATTGGTAGGGATTGTTTATTACATAACTCTTTGAAGCTTCTACCATCAACTTATAGAGAGCAAACCCACCTTGATGGCAGCCAGGCATCTTTAATGCCATGCTTTCCAAATCAGCCTGGAGAAACAATAAGTAAAAATCAATAGATTAAGTTCTATTGTTGAAATATGCTGTCAATCCTTGCATACTTTTCCCTCATGGTACCTCACAAATAAACTTTCTTTAATGCGCTATAAGAAAAGAGAATAAAAGGACGGACATTTAATTGCTGTCAAATCTTTTGAGAGATCTTCATACCTATTATAAATAAGATCATTCAAATGTCAAAACCTCTAATCCTTCCACTGACAACTACTCCCAAGAAAATAATCAGCATAAAATGAACAAAGAAAAGTATATATGATGCATCACCAGCACTGTTTTTGTTAAAATCCCAATTATCCCATCAAGTTTTGAGTGCTCTACCAATGTAATCCACCACACTATCATCAAAATGACTGACTTAACCACCTTTGTGATCAAATTCAGCCCAAAGATATCCCACAACTGCCACCACATTCCTAAGTGCTTGACTATTCATCTGGACACGACAAGTCAAATGTTGATAACAACTGAACCATATGGAGAACGTCTAAATTAAAAGCATAAAATTGAAACTAACCATTGTAACCGTATAGAGTTGAGTTGACTCATAGCTATCTTGTGCACTAGAATACAGTTGTTGTATGTCTTTCGACGGAAGAGTGCATTTGATGAAGAAAAAGGCAGTTGGTCGAACATTCAACACTCTGCGAGATAAACCTATAAAAGTTGGACTGAACTGCAAAAAAAATTCAGAACAAAATTTGAGATACATTATCCAAAGAAGTAAACAATTAAGCAATGAAAATAAATAAAGGTTTTCAATTAAATAATACGTCAGAATCAAATGTAATTGAACCAGGAATAAATAATGGTTTCTTTTAAGAAGTACATTAATTCTTTTGATCTAGTGAAAAGCAATGGGCCATAACATTACAAAGTAAAACCCCAACTAAGAGATGAATCTAGAATCTGTTTAGGTGGGCCAAAGTATTGTTATCTACTACCATCCATGGAGGTTCACTAAAGTATGGTCCCAACGTAACGTTGAATGGATCATTTAAATGTGCAAGCGAGAAAGGTGTCTCTTTCTTACTGATTAAGGGGTTCCCCTCTTACCCATTTATCAAACAAAGAAGAAAGCATTCCATTTCGTAAAGTTACATTTTTTAAAGGGACTAAAATAAAATAGTAGGTACATGAATAGGGAAAAATGTAAGTCTTCCATCATTTTTTGTGGAGCAAGTGCCCCTGCTTAGTCCCACCTGCATCCATCCTTACCCTAACAGCTTACTCAGTAAGGCTTGAACCCCCAACCATGACATTCCAGCTGCAGGTTCCTTTCATTAGGCTAACTCGCCTTGTAGATCATTTATACCAGAAAACCAACTATAGACTAGCACAAGGAAATACATTTGCATGTGAGAATCTAATTCTGATACATCTGAATATTAATTATGTTATGGTAAACCAGGTCTTAAAACACAACCTCAGGTACGCTTCCAATGATACAACTCCAATAACTATACAAGTCTTCAAACTAAAGTGCATAAGAATTGAGTTTGGTTTCAATATGCAGCCCACAAGTGTTAATCCTGGCTAATTCTACTCACAGCAAATGAAAAATGGTTGGTTTCAATATGCAGCCCCCAAGTGTTAATGCTGGCTAATTCTACTCGCAGCGAATGAAAAATGGAAGATGCCAATAGAAAAATATGTAAGAAAAAGTGTCACTTCCATGATATTATATCTTACAAGAGATGTACGAGGTACTCCAATTTCTTCAACCACTTCGCGAAGAATACTGTCAAACATTTCTATAGAAACCTTATTGTTAATAAGCTCACGATCTACGAGTTCTTCACCACTCTGGTGAGATGCTATTGCAACTTCTTCAGGCTGTCAACCATCAGGAAAGTAATATTACATGAGGAATAATCACATACAAACTGCTTTGAGAGGAAATAAAAAGGGAAAAAAACAATTGGCTTTGATAATCTAGAAATGGGAAACCTCTAATCAGTAAGTGGTTAGAGAATTGACATATCCTACTCCCAGAAGCTAATATCCAAGGGCAAAACAAAAATCTATAATTTAACAATCTCAATCATTCCTCAAACTAAGTGGAAATTGAGGAAAAGGATGCACGTGATACACTTCCAGATTCCATACCTCTGGATGGCCTCCAGGGAAAACATAATGTCCAGGAAATTCCCCAACATTTTGACTCCTTTGCAAGACAACTATCCTTTTGTCCAATGTCTGAACCACTGCACCATTTCCTAGTGGACTTGACGTGTGTTGACACTTTATAACGTCGTCTAGAAGGGAATAAAAACAAAGAAACTAAGAAGTAGAAAGAAAGAGAGAAAAAAAAAACTACTACTATGATTGCAGAAAAATAAACAAAATAATGGTAGACTTAATCTGCTAGCCCAGAAAATCACTATGCGGTTGGAAACCAATTGGCAGATATGTGCTACAGAAAATCACCAACATATTGGAAACTTCAAAACTGGCATACATTTTGGAGAAGAGAAGAAGCAAGGGTGATTTTTTTATCACAAATGCATTGTTAATTTGGTAATATAAAGGAAGCAATGCAAAAAAAAAAAAAGACCAGAAAAACAATTGAAAAAACCATTTAAAATGCATCTTCACCAGTAAACTTTTAGATGCCTCAAGAAATACCTTCTGACGCAGCAAGGAACTTTTCCCACGAAGGACTTAAGTTTGTTCCAACAAAAGTCCTGGACATCAACAACAGAACATTTATTCCTTCTATGGGAGATGATTGACATAGGATTTGTATGAAATCATTTTTATGGTAACCATCAAAGTTAACGGATCAAGAATTAGAGGAACAGCAATAATTCAGAAAATAATATGAAAGTATTTCAAACCAATAACAGAAGAAAGTAAAAGGAGAATAAACAAGACTTGTTGAAGTTGTTGAATGAACTTCCATTTTAAGCTGGTTATCTCCAAGAAAATCCACTGCTGTCTAGTTCCTGCAAATCTCCCTACTCAACTGAGGAATTTCTAGATGTTTATCCTAACTAGGCATTGTCAAATAGGAAGTTCAGTAATCAGGCTATAAATATTTTCCTCCCAGAAAACTAATATGTTCTGATAACACACTTATTAGGCAGAAGACAAGTGGCATAGTAGACAAGCTGATCTAAAATCAGTAGCATGAAGCAAACTTTTATTGGTAGAAAAGCAAAAGTACATATCTCATTATTTTAATAGTTAATATTCCATGAAAGGATTTGTGGATTTATGTACCCACATAGATAAATATCACAAAACACATATATGCACTTACAAGTCGACTTAATTTAAGGAAGGCTGCAAAAACTATCTCAAATTTCTAGGATGGTATACACATGGAGATATGTGTGTATGCTTGAAAGACCAGAGAAAGTAGGAGACCTATAATCAGTCAAACCAAGATGGAGGCACACAAGAGAATCTTGGTTTGATCCATCTCCCCTGAGAAGGCTATATCCTCCATACTGAAAAGAATATTAACAACAATGAATTCGTAGCAAGATATGGAACTATAGACATAAAGTTGAAAATATTCCTTTATGCACATGCAAGCCTTGGCCATTTCTCTATTGCACTGAAAATGCTATTTATTACTGATTTTATTCACTTGTATGCAAGGCAAGAACTGGTTTCGGGACAAAAATCACAAGTAGCGAAGTAAACAGTGTGCAAACGATCTAACAATTCCAAGGCCCTCGTGCTATGTTGAGTTTTGCTTGATTAAGATACAGTAAAAGTGATAAAAAGAGCACTTGAAAATCACTCAGGAGCAAAAAGGTTATTAACATACCCGGAACTTTTTCCCATTGTACAATGATGCATTCTTCTGTACCCTTTGATCCCATATCTAAAAACACCGTTGAATAATTATAAAAGAAAAGCTCAGCTACTGGAGTAGGTTCGCAACTGGAAACGGTTTGGCTTTGATTTTGGAACAAAGCCAAGTTAATATTGACACTATAAGTACTAAGCAACATGATAAACAGCTGCACATGTCATTAAAAAGACATATGCAGCATATAATTTGGGCAAACAATCTTGTTAAACTAGCACAAACCAACATCTCCAGCAAGGCAATACAAGATCGCATTACATAGAGAAAATTAACTGACCTTGTCAATGGAGTTTTCCAATTCAAAGTCGGGATGGGGAATTCTGTCGTATGATTGATCCAAAATAACAGATAACTTGAACCAGAAGCAAATAAGATCAAATTTGGGGGTCAATAAAAAGGAAAAAACAGAAGAGAGGAGTGGAGGAATATAGAGAACCTGAGAAGGTGTGAGACCTGAAGGACAAGAAAGCAAAAGCTTCGTGTTCTCCATTAGAATTGCTTATCAATCAATCACGCGATCTAACTGCTCGATGAATGTTCTCAACCAAAATTAAAATAACAAACAGTTCAGGTAATCAGACATAAGACTTATCAAACATTGCTCTCTTTCTATTATGCGATTATGCAGTCCGAGAGGAATTGTATCATCGGTAAAACCCATAAAATGGACATCTGGATTGGATGTCAAGTCTCAAATGATTCTTAATATGGGCCTGGTGTTTGAAGACTTTGGTCTATAACGTTTCGGTCTAGTCTTATGACTTTTAGGCCTTGGCCCTAAATCTTAGGTGCCAAAAGAAATAAATCTTAAAAATAGAAAGAAATTAAACTTTTTGTTAGAATATGGTGTTATCCAAATTTATAAATTAAAAATAATATTTAACTAATTTCGACAACGTTTAGATAAAAATTACCAGATCATGAACCCATTTATGTGTATAAATAAAATTGCATTTTGAAGCAATTAGTTATAATAAATGTTAGAAAGTAAACTCTCTTTTGGACACTTAGAGATTGACGTGTATGACTCCAAATACTTGCTTAATAGTCTAGAAATGTAGGAGTCAAAGTTTAAGTGTTGTGTTATTTATATCAAAACACGTGTATAGGAGGTATCAAAGTTTGAGTGTTACTTTGTTGTGTTTAGAACACATACGGGGACACATGTCGTCCCCTTCATTTACTCATTGTCCTCTATGTCAGATTACAATGCCTATATAAAGGCTTGCCCATCTCTTGTACTTTAAAAAGTAAATGAGGTGAAATAAAAAGAAAAGTACAGTAGCATATTGTGTGAGAAAGAGTGTGCAACGTGTGTGGAAGAAAAAAAACGGAGCTGTAGCTCTTGGAAAAGGAGAAAATTTTTGTATATTTTTCATATTCTATTTAGAGCCTGTCAAGTTTTCAATAAGTGGTATCAGAGCAAATGTTTATTTGTTAGTAAATTGGTGAAGCAATGGCCAACTTGATCTAACTCAAGTTTCAAAATTGACAAAGACAAATTATGATAATTGGAGCATCCAGATGAAGGTGATACTTGGTTTTCATGATTTATGAGACATTGTTGAAGATGGATATACTGACCCCATAGATGTAGCTACCGAAGTAGTATTATCAGATGCTGAAAAAAGACATTAAAAGAAAATCTTTAAAAAAATAAGAAGGCGTTGTTCTTTATCTTTCAAGGTGTTGACGAACCCACATTCAAGAAAATCTTAGACGCAAAAACTTCAAAGGAAACATCGAAGATTCTGTAGAAATCTTTCCAAGGAGACGAAAAAGCTAAATAGGTATGACTTCAATTACTCAGAGCTGAGTTCGAGATGCTAAAAAATGCAAAGCTCAGAAAATATTGGTGATTATGTGATTTGTTTAAAAATGGTGGCTAATGAAATGAAAAGCAACGGTGAAACTCCAGATGATGTTTGAGTAATGGAAAAGCTTTCGCGTTCTCTTACAAGCAAATTTGATTACGTCGTTGTTGCAATCGAAGAATCGAAAAATTTATCAGAACTTTCGATTGATGAACTCGTTAGTTCTTTCCAAGCACATGAGCAAAGAATGAACTGGAATAATAATACTAGTGACTTGGAGAAAGTCTTACAAAGCAAACTAGCAGTCGGTGAAAATCAAGCAAGCAGTAGCCAAAGACATGACAAAGGAAGTCAATGTGGCTACCAAGTGGGACGTGGTTTATGGAGGATGTGGTCGACAATTTTTTGAGAGAGAAAATACAAATGAAGGAAATTTGACATATGGTCGTGGAAGAGGTTACAGAGATAAAGGTCGAGGCAAATTTCAACAAAGAAGAGATAAATCTCAAGTGCAGTGTTATAATTGTAATAAATATGGTCATTTTAGTTACTAGTGCAGATCAAATTCTGAAGCACAAAAAAGAAGTCATTTTGCAGCAGTAGAAGACAAGAAAGATAACGTTGTTATGCTTCTCTCATTACGAGTAAATGAGCAAAGCAATAATAATGTTTGGTATCTGGACACTGGTGCCAGTAACCATATGTGTGGTCATAAAGAGTTGTTCACAAACATGGATGAAACAGTTCATGGTGAAGTTACATTTGGTGATTCAACAAAGATTTCGATGTAAAATCACAATTACTTTAAAAATGGAGAAAAGAAATATATTCCTGATATTTATTATATCTCTGCTTTGAAAAGCAACATGATCAACCTTGGTCAACTTTTAAAAAAGAAATACATCATATCATTGAAAAATGGATATCTCAACTCCTAGAATAAGAAGGGAGAATTGATAGTAAGAGTAAAGATGACGAAGAATCGCCTTTTCACACTCGACATACAAAATGAGATGATAAATTGCATGAAGTCAGTCATCAAAGATGAATCCTAGTTGTGGCATTTGAGGTTCGGTCATCTCAGTTTTACCAGCCTAAAATTATTATCAAAGTCAAAGATGGTGAATGGATTACCAAAAGTTGATCAACTAAAGCAATTGTGTGAAATTTGCATCAAAGGAAAGCAACATAGACAACAATTTAAAACTGAAAAATCATGGAGAGCCAGAAGGCCGCTAGAGATTGTCTACACAAATATTGCTGGTCTATTTGACGTGCCATCAGCTGAAGGAAATAGGTACCACTTAACTTTTATTGATGATTTTAGTAGAAAATGTTGGGTGTATATCGTGAAAAAAATCAGAGGCTGTTGATAAGTTCAAAGAGTTCAAAGTGATGGTCGAAAAACAAAGTGGACAGTATCTGAAGATACTTATATCCAATAGAGGAGGCGAGTACACTTCAAAATTGTTCGACAATTTTTGTAAGAAGCATGGAGTCATTCATCAGCTGATAGCAAGATATACACCACAACAAAATGATGTAACTGAAATAAAGAATCATACAATTCTTGATATGGTAAGGAACATGTTGAAAGAAAAGCATTTACTAAAAAATTTGTGGGTTGAAGCCATTGTATGTACAGTTTATTTGCTGAGTCATTGTCCAACAAAAAGCGTCAGATTTATAACACCTAATGAAGAGTGGAGTAGAAGCAAACTAGGTGTTGGACATCTCAAGATTTTTCGGTGCATTACATATGTCCATATTCCTGACCAAAAAAAAAAAGTTGGATGATAAAGGGGAGAAATGCATTTTCATTGGCTACGACAATAGGAGTAAAGCATATAAATTGTACAATCCCTTAACTAAGAAGGTGATCATCTTAAGAGATGTTGAGTTTGATGAAGCAGACTACTGGAGATGGAGCAAAGAAGAAAAGAACATTCAAGAAATGTTTTTTGATGATAAAGATGACGATGACCTATATTTACAAGAACAACAAGATGATCATTCTCTTCCACAAAGTCCACCAACAACACCTACATTGACATTGTCAACGCCAAGTAGTAGCAACAGCAACAAAAATTCAGGGGGAGCATCAATTATAATAAGAAATCTTAGTGATCTCTATGATACTATTGAACGAATAGAATCATTTGACTATTTATTGTTTTGTCTAATAGCTGTATGTGATCCAATGACATACAAAGAAACTGCTAGAGACAAAAAGTGGGAAAAGCAATGGATGAAGAAATTGGTTCCATCCAAAGAAATGGTATATGGGAATTGACTAGTCTTCCAAAAGGACATAAACCAATCGGAGTCAAGTGAGTATATAAGACAAAAACCAATCAAGAAGGAAAGGCAGAAAAATATAAGGCAAGATTAGTCGCGAAAAACTATAAACAGAAATATGGAATTGATTATAAAGAAGTATTTGCTCCAGTTGCAAGAATTGATACAATCAGACTTCTCATAACATTTGCTGCACAAAACAAATAGAAGATTTACCAGATGAATGTAGAGTCAACTTTTCTAAATGACTACTTAGAAGAAGTTTATATTGAACAACCACCTAGATATATCAAGAAAGATCAAGAAAACAAAGTTTACTAACTGAAGAAAGCTCTTTATGGATTGAAGCAAGCTCCGAGGGCTTGGAATACAAGAATATATGAGTACTTTCAAAAGAACGAATTTGTGAAAAGCTCGTATGAGCATGCGTTATAAACGAAAAAAATAACCAAGGAGATATCATGATCATATGCTTATATGTGGACGACGTTATTTTCATAGGAAATAATCCCGGTATGTTTGATGATTTCAAGAAAGTCATGACTAAAGACTTTGAGATGGCTGATATTTGTGAAATGCCCTACTTCCTTGGAGTCGAAGTGAAGCAAACAGGAGAAGGAATTTTTATTTCTCAAGTGAAGTATGCAAATGAAGTCTTAAAGAGATTTAAAATGAAAGATTGAAATCCAATAGTCACGCCTGCCAAAGCAAGCATAAAGTTAAGAATTGATTCAGACTGAAAATCTATAGATCCAATATTATTCAAGAGTTTGGTTGGGAGTTTGAGGTATCTAACCTACATAAGACCAAATATAATATATGCAGTTGGACTAGTCTGTAGATATATAAAGAAACCTAAACAAGATCACTTTGGTGCAGCAAAAAGAATTTTAAGATATATTAAAGGTACAATAGACCAAGCATTATTTTATACACATTCTCAAAATTTGAAATTAATTGGTTATTCATATAGAGATTATGGTGGAGATGTGGATGGTAAAAAAAGTACTTCTAGTTATGCCTTTCATATTGAGTCAGCAGTATTTTCATGGTCATCAAAGAAGCAACAAACGGTTGCCTTTTCAACATGTGAGGCTGAGTATTTAGTTGCAACAACAAGTTCATGTCAAGCAATGTAGTTGAGATATATTTTAAGTGAGTTAGATCACACACAAGAAGGGCTGACAAGAAATATGTTGACAACAAGTCTGCCATACCACTTGGAAAAATCTAGTGGCACATAGTCCAAGCAAACATATAAAATATCATTTTATTCGGTAGTAATAAGTAAAAAACAAAATTATGGAATTGATGTTTTGTAAAACAGAAGATCAACTGGCAGATATTTTTACAAAACCACTAAACAATGAAGTGTTTCGTAGATTAAGAGAAAAACTTGGTATGCAGAGTCGAGTTTGAGGGGGAGTGTTAGAAAGCAAACTCTTTTTTGGACACTTAGAGATTGACATGTATGACTCCAAATACTTGCTTAATAGTCTATAAATGTAGGAGTCAAAGTTTAAGTGTTGTGTTATGTATATCAAAGCACATGTATAGGAGATATCAAAGTTTGAGTGTTACTTTGTTGTATTTAGAATACATATGGGGACACAAGTCATCCCCTTTATTTACGCATTGTTCTCTATGTCGTCCGTTTTCAATGCCTATATAAAGGCTAGGCCATCTCTTGTACTTTAAAAAGTAAATGAAGTGAAATAAAAAGAAAAGTGCAGTAGCATGTTGTGTGAAAAAGAGTGTGCAACGTGTGAGGAAGAAAAAAAAAGAGTTGTAGCTCTTGCAAAAGAATTTTTTTGTATATTTTTCATATTCTATTTAGAGCCCATCAAGTTTCCAACAATAGACATATAGTATTTATTATCAATAATACAAAAGCTTTGTATATCAAATACTAGAGGATTGTGGTTCATTAGAAAACAAATATTAACTTGTCCAATCTTAATTCAACTTTGAATTGAGAACATTTGCAAATATAGACGAGTTCAAATCTTCTGTTTAATTTTATAGTATTAAATTTTGTCTAAAGCTTAAAATAATGTCGTTTTAGTTACAAGATATGAGTTTAGAAAATGTTCAACCTTGTCTAATGGCTAAAATAACATTATTTTAAACATTAGACAAAATTAAATACTATAAAATTGGACAAAAAATATTGCTCTTTATCCAGAGATATATGTCACCTCCTAATCTAACATAAGTTGCATAACAATGACATAAATATTAGGGGAGTTTAGAGGAGATGATCGTCAACCTTGATTTGAAAAAAGCGTACAACAGAATGATAGGTTTTTATTGAAATCTTTTTGGGTGAAGCCAGTAGCTCCAGGAAACGTCATTGTCAAATTCAGAGATATTTTCTTTGAAAACAGAAAGATAGTACTTGTTAATGATGCAAATTAACGTGACGTTATTTTGGAAGGTTCTGAAGTTCTTTTCTTTCGAATCCTGAAAGGTAAAAAGTCTGAAGACATGAAATTTGTTAACCAATACTTCTAATCCTGCTCAATTCTTTGTGGGTATATGGTCAGAGCAAGAGACTTAACATTTCCAGGAGTCAAGGGAAGCAACTGCAGATGGGTTTGCTTTCGGAACAGGACAGAGCTACACTAGCTCGCACGGGTAGCGTAGTTGATTATTGGGAAGGAAAGTGAGTCTAAGGTCATGGGTTCGAATCTCGGCAGCGGCAGTGTGGGAGCTCATCTAATGTGGTGACTTTTTATGCGCACCGAGTACTGGGCCGCCTTTTCGAGAAGCTGACTGGGATCAAACCGTAATTTATCTCCCTCACACAATGTCTAGCAAGAGTGTGGGGGCACCTAAAATAAGCGTTCCACCTTTTGAGTCCAAGGACAGAGCTACACTAGATCTTCAGTGGTGGCGGATTAATAATGATAGTGACGGTCTCTCCCTAGCAATGTATGTGAATATCACAGATAGATTGATGAACTATTTTTTTTTTTTGAAGAAAAGATTGATGGACTATTTATAACCGAAAGATCGACTATTTGTAACCATATTTGGCTAAAAGTCAAAAATAGTGGAACCTCGCACATGTAGTGTAATAAAGTCTAAAGTTAACATCATAATCTGTATTTGATTTCCTGTGTAATCTGGCACCATATATCTTAAAACGCAACGAACAAATAAAAATCTTCAACCTACTATATTGCTGTAAAGGGAGGCGGCGAATAAATGCGCCCATTATCATACTACTACATAGCACATGAAGCCAACTAAATATGTCCCGTCATTGTAAATGGCTTGCACCCCTATGCATTACTTTTCCTCAAATGTATACACTATGATACCTGCAAGCTACATGCCTAGTTTCTTGCACTCAAAAGGTGGCTAAGATTTTCTTGGGGCGCTTTCTTTCTCGTGCACCATAGGCTTGTCTTATTGTCTTTCCTAGATAGATGGGAAAACGCTCAAAATTGCTCTAATTAATAGAAATTTACGCTCATAATTACATGGTGTATATTTACTGATCTAATTTGACTCATTTTTCTATTGTTATGGGAAGCCAAGCAAGTGCAGAGCCAAGGAGACCAATTAAAATTTGTTTTGGTTTCTGCTCTACAAATTTCAGCGTCGATGTGCTCCTTAATTAAGATGAAAATACACGTATATCCCGAAGATGACATATTAAATGTTAATAATTGCATGATCTGGGGAGAAGGGGTCCTTGTGTATAGTCGTTTTACATATATATATATTTAATGTGTTTGTGTTTGTGCGTGTATATATATAATACATATATAACTTATTTTCAGTACCAAAAAAGGGACAGTCCAAGACTAAGGCAAGTGTTTATGGAGCAACTAGGTGTATCCAGTTGTATCATAAGCTGTACGTATTTATTGACAAAAGGTGGTGTGGACCACGACTCCTGAAAACTGTTGCTCTCTTATTTCATTGAATCTCGTTAAGGTGTCTTTTTTTTTTTTTTTATGTGATTGAGACAAATATTTTTAGCTTTTCCTTATAATTTCTGTGTTGTGTTTGAGTAAGGCGTGTACATGTCATTGACGACGCCGGAAATAAATAAACTGATATGTGTGTACCCCATCTCAAATTGTATCTGTTGCTTTGATATTTACTATTTCTTTCTTGTTCTTCAACCTTTTCTCTCTGCTTAGACCCTACGATATCAACTACTTACCTTCTTCACTTGCGTTGTGATGATTACAATAATTTAATTAATCGTTTGTACTCCAGAATGCGAATATTTACCATCTTTTTATATATGCAAAGAAGATAAAACTGAAAACATATATATAGTTAGAGAGGTACCATACTGTCAATCGTAGCTGAAAAATTGCTTCCTACGGCATCAAAGTATTCTATATATTTATTATTTAAGAAACAGAAGCTAATTTCCAAATTGGAAAACGTTAAAGATCAATAACTTGTATAAAGATATTGGCTCAGACTAATAAAATTTGGAGTCATGAAAGTCATATTAAATTAATGACCGGCTATTGACTTGCGGATCACCGCTACAGTTGCTCTCTTTTTATGGGGCCTGCTTTAAAACAGGATAGTTTTAAACAAATCACATGAAAGGACGTGGAGAGACACTTAAAAGGCTAATGATGAAGCTAATAGGGACATCTAAAGTCCCTCAACATGGTGAAAGTGATAACCGAAGACCTCCCTACCTATTTTGGTCCCCTGTCTCCACAGGTTCTGCAATTACTGCTGCTCTCAAAATAATTAGTATACAATAGTAACCAAAGCTTATCAAGTCCATGTGTTGGGGGGACAGGGCTTCAAACATTGTGTCTTTTTCCTCCCATCAATTTATTGGATAACCCTATTCCACCAAACCATGCAAACGCATGCAACATATAGCTAAACACAGGATTATTATGATGTCTATATTCTGAAAAGAACGAGAGAGATGGACATGTATTAAAGCAAAAGATGACTTCTATTTTCCACCAATAACAAAAGTACAGTAAAAACAAATTCAACGCAGAAGTTCCCATCAACAATCTGTGGAAGAAGGCCAATAAATTGAAAATTTTGAAAAGCTTAAAAAAATTAAAGAAAATGAAGGAAATTACATCCTCCTACTAATAGGGTAGGACCCTTCTCATCCTACAGGAAGCAACAGAAGTTATTGGGTTATGAAATCCACTGAGGGATTCAATAAAATAAAAAAAAGATTGGAATATAGTGAGCAAATATTCCCAGAGAGAAGGAGAAAAATTTGAAAAAGAAAGTGAGATAAGGAGGAGTAGCTCTTTTTAATCCGAAAAATAATTAAAAGGAAAAAAAATTAAGAAAGAAATGAATATTGCCTTTGTTTTTTTTCTTCTCAGCGAGGAACTACAAAGGTGCTAGGGTCTTCATTGTTGATCCACCCATACTTCGCCATGAATGGGTTAGCCAAAGAGTCTGGTGGGTACTCATTAATGCAGTCGTTCCATGCATTATTACCCTCGTTTAAGTCCCTCACCACCTCCCACATACAGCTGTTGCATTTAAAGCCTGCACCAAAGCTTATCATCCAAACCCTATCTCCCTTCTTCAACCTCTTTTTGGCCTCCATGTATGCTAATACATACCACAAACTGCTCGCCGACGTGTTTCCGTATCGATGCAGTGTCATTCTTGCCGGTTCTAAGTCGTACTCGCTGAGGTCTAGGTTCATTCCGATCCCATCTATCACTGCTTTGCCACCAGTGTGAATACAGAAATGATCAACTCCTGTTTTGAAGTTGATCGCAGCTTTGGGACCCGTCGATCCTCCTCCTTTTGTGGAGCTTTGTGTCCACTTTTTGATAAATGTTAGGATCATAAATCTAAGTAACTCTCTAATTGGTAAGATCTTTGGAGCTATCTCTCTGAAGTTGTCCACAAAGGCCCGTGTTGCTGCTTTTGGGAGACTCTTGCCTAGGTGAAACCCTAAGCGACCTTGATCATCTTCTCTTTGTATGCAACAGTCATATGACTCTTCTCTGGCTCCATGGTGAGTCCTCACGAGGCACTTGAGCTTGAACATGCAACGGTGTTTCAGGGACCTTTTGTTTGTCAACAGCATTGCACAGCCACCTGAACGGAACAAACAATTTGCGAGAATCATCGATCTATCGTTGCCTGCGTACCAGTTGGGACTTAAGGACTCTGAAGTGACGACCAGGGCATGGACATTCCTGTAAGTCTTCAAGATGTTCTGAGCAACGTTGACCGATATAAGACTCGCACTGCACCCCATTCCAGTGAGGTTAAAAACCTTGATATCTTCCCGCATTTTGTAGTGGTTAACGATCCTCGAAGATAAGGAGGGAACAGCAGCCAGCATCGACACGTTCACGATGAGGACGTCGATTTCTTGGGCAGAAATTCCTGATCTGGCGAGCAATTTTTCGATGCTATCATGAAAGAACTCCTCCATCTCCGAGATCCCATCGTCTAGCGTGGGGCTCTCTTCTCTACCAGCGAACATGATCCTGGGAGCATAGGTTTGCTCGCCAATGCCGGAGCTGACAATGGCTTTCAAGAGGAACTTGTACTCATTGAGTCCAAGATTGGTGTTCCTCTTTATAACCTCTCCACAGAACTCGGTGTCAAGCTTCCTATCATCTGCTGGCTTATAGCACTCATAGTCCAAAATATAACATTCCTGATCCCTCTTCCCATTGACCCACTTCCAGAGAAAGAAGAGCGGATAGAGGATCAAGAAAGCATAAAGTAGTATAGTAACATCCATTTGAGAAAGAAATAGGAGGAAATTAAGAGTGAGCGGAAGGAGAGAAAGAGAGAGGAGAGTCTTGAATGTGTGTATATGTGTATGAGAGTCTCGAGAGGCCAAGAGCATGGAAGGAGGTTCTAACACATTTGAGAAAGAAATACGTGTGTACGTGTGTATATTTGTGTGTTGTAACAGATGTGTAAGGCTCTGTTGCGATGAATGAATGTGTAAATTAAACTAAGGTTAGCTGGGGCATGTCTGAGTCAAGTCAGAGCGTGTTATTGATGTAGTATGATATAAGCTGAAATGCAAAGGGATTTATAAGTAGTGTGGGGGGAGGGTGTGTGTGTGTGTGTGAGTTGGAAGACATGTGAAGGTTCATAAGACAAATTGCCATCGCTCAACGCCCACCAACTGATTTGCATTACCTATAAATTTTTGTAGGCATCTTTATTACAATTCCAACACTAGTCACTCCTTAGCTGATGGCATGTGTTGGAACCTCCTTCCGTGCTCTTTGCATCTCGATGCATGCACAACCCGTCAAAGTGTAATCAATTTAGTCTTCTGCTAAATATTCACTAAATCATTAAATCAAGTAAATGTCAAATTATACCATATTCTAAAAGTTAAAATTCTTAAAATAGAATCTAATTGTAGTTTCATGGCTAATGATGAATGTACTTTCTTTATAATTTTTACTAGTAAAAATTAGCCCTACCAATACCATGTAGCACAAGGGCTAGTATATATGCCTCCTCAATGCAGATAATCTTCCTAGGATATTCGGAATTTTTACAGGCAGCGGAGTCAGTTCAGTGAGAATACTTTCTGTGTTATCAGCGAAAGACCCTGAATCTCATAATTTCATGCAAATATCCATTTTATTTGTGTAGTGTGCTTGGTACTGTGGCTGTTCATTTCATGGATATAAATTACAAAGAGTGATGATCATACAGGAAACCATTATTAGTCACACCAAACACAGTTGCCCGATGCAGTTTAATTAAATTTGAGTTTTATCTGCAGTAGATAAAAGAGGAACAATTCACCGTGTCAGCATTGATCTGATTTTTATAAATTTAAAAAATGATATGTAAAATTAAAAGTTATTTATGTAATCCAATTTTTGCTACCGATCCACATTAATAAAACCAAGATGGATAATGATTTTTTTTATTTTAACCAGAGATTACTAAAAAAATAACTGTTCATGATTTATAATTAAAAATGGCTACTCCTTGATGTACTAGCTAACAGTTTTCTCCAAAATCCTTCAGTAATTTCTCTGCTTCCATTTTGAAGTTCACCATTCCTATTTTAAGTCTATTTAATCTGAAGAGAGTAGTAATTATAACACATCTAATTCAAGTCAACTGGCTGTTAAAAGAAGCGTCTATTATGATAACTGTGAACATGTCGAGCGTTGTTTTCAACTTCATAATTGTGGTTTGAGTTAGTTTCATCAATTAATAGGGTGGTGCAACTGTATGTAAGATCTTGTTTATGATTTTTTTTGGTGTGAACATGTCGGGCGTTGTTTTCAACTTCATAATTGTGGTTTGACTTAGTTTCATCAATTAATAGGGTGCAACTGTAGGTAAGATCTTGTTTATGATTTTTTTTGAAAAAAAGTTAGTATTGTTTATTATTGTAATCTCCAGGACATTGGAATTTTTCCAAGCCAATATTGGGTCAGAAGTCAACTTGTAGTTCTTAAATCTTTCATTCTTAATACCTTTCAATTTCTCCGGTCAACAATTTAATTACCAAAACAATAAAATCATATCTAGACCAACAGATCTAAAGCAAATCCCAGATAAATCACCCTATCTGCTAAAAAATCAAATTTAAGGATAGAAAGATGAGTTGACAAACATTAAGAAAATGATTACAACGTACTATAAGAAAGCACCAACATTTGCTTGGTGAATGCTATAGTTTGCTATGATTGATAGAATTCAGGCTAGCCCAACAAAAAAATGATCTGGGTCTTGTAAAAGAGGTAGAGAGATCAGTTGTTAGGTAACAATCGACTAGTTTAGACGAAGAAAAATAGCATGGGGGCAGCATTGCTTGTGTCGTTTTTTCAATTGGAGTTTTGGCGGAGGACGATAAGCAATTGATGAGAGAGAGTTGTAGGAGTTCAAGAAAAACCACAAATGTTCTGAGAGACAATCGTGAAAGCACGAGTTCAATGAACAAAAAAGAAATGAAGAAGAAAGAAAGGAAGAAAATTACCGATGCTAATTCTTGGTTTCGGTTGTTTGCTGAAGTGATTGTTTCTGGATCTCACATAAGAGAAAGGTGGGTAAGAGAAAAGCTTAAGAAAAAACAAGATCTATTATTAGAGTGAAGGACCGAAGATAGTCACAAGCAAAGTTCACGTCAAAAAATATAGTAATGACTCCCATTTCTTTGGATTATAAGAGGAATGGAGTATTGCCGAAAATTAGGAAATGAAAACGTTAGTTCTTTAATAAAAAGTTCATACTAAACATTAGTTTTTATTCCATTTTCATACCTTTTTTCCATACCCCCAAACAAGGACACCATCAAGCTAGCAACTGGTAGCCTGCACTCAATCTCGTACTAAACAAAAGAAACAAGTTCCAGAAAAGTGGATGTTTTACTTGAGGAACTGTTTTTGAGGAGTTGGATGGAAAACCAAAATTAACACCAACATTATTGAAGAATGGAGACATTACACTTAATTAACTTGAGCATTTATAAGCTTGTCTTTTTAAGTACAAATAACACGTGTCAATGCTACCGAGTCTCTTTCCATCGCAGTCTTTAATTTTCTTAAAATTAAGAGTGGAAAAAGTTAGAAACATACAAACTTCTATATGTTCAAGCATTAAATAGGTAGGCCAAAAAATAAAGTTCGGTCAGCAATATGACTCGCTGAGATTCATCTTTGCTAAGCTGCAATAATAATCAGACTCCACTTGCTTCCATTTTACAATATATTTTTATTCTATTGTCAAGGAAAAGGACTATTATATTTGATTGGGGCTTGTTTAGTTGATATTCTATTTTTGATTTTTTTTTCTATTTTCAAAGTGAACAAAAAAATTTTCCCAATTGAGTTTCTAGTGTCTTCATGTTTTCATAATTTATCGAAATCATAAAAAGAGTTTTAGTTGTTTTAACATTTAAAATATTTTTAAAAATATATTTAGGTTTTAGAAACACAATCTTGTACTTATTTAATTGTTTATTTTAATAAAGTTATTAAAAATTATAAGACATTAAAATAAAATTAATCATTTAATTAAATATAAAAACATATTTAATATTTAATTATTATCAATATTAAAATATAATTAAATTGATATTAATAATAAAATATCATAAAAATGAAAAGAAAAAATTATACAAAAAATAAATAAAATAAAATCACTCTTTGCCTTCCCGAATCGGTGGGATACCTGAAAATGTTCAAAAGATCAAGGAGCCATGGTGTTTGCTCAAGGTCAATGCACTTTAATTGGGGGCTCTAAGGTAATTAAGCAGGAGGTATTGTCCTGACAACAGTCTTGATTAAAGAAAGGAGGGCCATAAGGTCATAGTTTCACACTCCCCAATGTTGTTTTTGTGCACAATCCCGGACGACGTAGTTGAACATATAATGCATTGCCCATGCGAGAGAAACGATATCTGTGTATCGAAGTATCCGAAAAAGCTTAAAGAAAAGAGGACTTCAGTAGTTCATGAGGCTTCAGTTACATTAGAAAAAGCTTGCAGGCAAGAGGCAGTAATGACCGTAATGCTTGCACCAAAACGACGAAAAGAAAAAGGAAACTGTTTGGTGGCAAACCTGTGGTGCATAATTAGAAGATTATTCGTAACATTATTGTTATTATTATCACTGGAAATGGCTCCCAAGTCCCAACCTCTTCTTTATTGGTCTAATTAATGTATAGCTGGTTTTTGTGCGTCGTATTCTTTAGAGATGACTATACAAGTTGATCAATTATTGTCATGGCCATTCTAAGTACAGTGATGAATCAGAAACAAACAAAAGAATTTGTTTCCAAGGATCATCATGATCTTATTGGTCATTATTCGCACGGTGATTTCTGATAGGATATGCTGTTTGACATGGGAACTTTGTTATTAAAAAAAAACGTATCTATGTTTATGTATGCTATCAGCCAGAATGCAATATGCCTTTGTTCGGAGTAGTCTAATATATATTTCAAGAAATGTGGTACGCTGACCAACACTACAAGAAATTAATGGTTTACCGATAGTCAAAGCCGACGCTAAATCGAAGAATTCCGTTGATAATAATATTTAGCAATAGAATAAAATGATGGACAATGATGTCGTTAATATGGCTGTAGGTCACTATGACGATGGAATTTTCATGTGTTTCTGTCGGTAAAATATACCGACGGAAAGAAGCTACCGTTAATAAACCGTCGTTAGTATACCAACGGAAAAAGAAGAACGATCGGTAAATACAACGAACAATTAACTGATGGCATAATGTTTTCCGTCGGTAATATGGAAAGAATTTTGCAACAGTTTGTGTATTCCGTCGGTAATATTGTAACACTTTTGCGACGGTTTTGTGCTTCACCGGTAATTGGATGTTAGGAAAGTTTTTATAAAAATCCCAACATTAAACTTTAATTGATGATCTTATGAAAAATGGTTAATTTCAACAATTGTGAATTATCCGTGCATAATAAATTTATTTATTTATATATTTAATTTATTTAAACAGAAGTTAATTGATGATATAAAGTTCAAATTTTCTTACTTGATAATACAAACATTACAGTGTACATTATAATAAGTCTTTTCTTTGTAATTAAAAGCAAATGACTATAATAATCCTAATGTCCTGATGATGGTGGGTGCTCTGAGGTGTTACCTCTCTCCTTCAACTGCTCCACCTCCTGTCTCAGCTGAGCCATCTGCTCTAATAATGTCTGCACTGTGGTCCAAAGCTTAATGACTTCTGACATCATCATTCTTCATCACGTGAATCACACCATCATTGCAATCCTACATTAAAGCAATATCTAATGGATGCTCTCCGTAATCAATGCATCATGAAAGATTAGGTTTTAGTACCACTAATTTCCTTACTTGACTCATATGAGGGCTCTTAGTAATTTTCTTTTGAAACTAATTATTAGAGATACCATTAATGTTTCTCATTTTATATCCATAGAGGTAATCCCAACTATTGGTATTCATTTCATGCCACTTCATATTGACCTGCAGGGAAAAGATATCAAAGGGTCTAGGTACTTACATAAACTTGGGTCTTTAGGAGTTAATTCCTAAACCTTTCTCCCACCCATATTCTTTTAACTCTATTTAATGCACATCCTTTCAAAAAGTAATTTCTATGTATGTGTTCATAATCACCACAAAATAACATTTCATATGATGGTAATTGAAAGTGTTAGTGTGATGTGATCAATACTTACAAAATTATGATCTATATACATTTTCAGGCCTTCTTTAGTTATTTGTAGGAGGTAAAAAGTTCTCTTTTCAAAATTTGAGAAATTAGGAGCTCTCATTATGTGACAATGAGTCTTAACAAAAGATTTAACATATTATATGTTTTTTTAAATAAAATATGACCTATGGTGATGTTTGAGCAAATGTCATTCTTCTTTTTTACTTATAGGGCCTAGGATGATAATAAACTTGTATCATGTCATTGTGATGAGAAAGAGGATTATATGAATAAAAAGAATATTGCATGCTCTTTTGGTAGGATCTTGCATGAAATTTATACCTATTTTTGGCTTTTGAACCTTGTTTTCGAAGTTTAGAATGTAAACTATACATAAAAGTACAACATCTTTTCTTTCATACCTAGAAGATAATGTATGAGCATTTAAGTTTTCATATTGAATGTTATATACCTATGTGATAACTAAGGTAGTGGCTCATAATTATAATCATAATTTGTCTTTAGAAAAATTATCTTAGGCTCTAAGTATGCTATTTAAATTTAAAAACTATTTATAGTAAATCTTCACAATGATTCTTTGAGATTATTGATCTTCTTATTTAATGTCTCTTCTTCTTATTCAATATCTCTTTCTCATGCAATAAATCATACTCATTATCATTTTCAATAACTACACCCTTAGATTCTATCAGATCATGTATGTCATAATTTTGTTAATATTCATTCATACATGTATCTAAGAGTTTTAAAATTTCTTTATGTTTGAAAGAAAATTTCTTCCTTTTTAATCTTATGACCTCTAGACATTCAAGCATTCAACTAACTCAATATATAAGTATACTCAATATTACAATTATCATTATCATCATCAAATTTTGAGGAAAAGAAAGTCTTTAAATTATTAGCCATAAAAAATGTACTTGTCTTCATATTTTCAAATTCTTCACTTTTTTAACTAATAGCGTCATCCTATGTGACCTTAATTAAGTGCTTTTTTTCTTTAATTATTTTTTCTTTTCTTCTTTATGATTATGATAAGTATTACTAATGCTTTTAAATGATTAATGATATAAATAAAGTAAGTAGAAATATTAGAAATTAATTCATATTTCTACTTAACAAATTAACAAAAATTAGAAATAAAGAAGGGAACTCCATCTTCACAAATTAACCAAAATGCATGTGAGGCACTTCATCAAGCACCTCATATGCATCAACAAATCATCCCAATTTCAAATTTTTTTTTGAGAACTTAACCTTCTAATACTAACATATCAACCTAAAATGTTGTTACCCATTCACAAAAGACTCGAACATGCCAAACAAATAACTCAAACAAACACAAAAAATTCACATTATTAACGGCAAGTACATGTACGGGTGGGGGTGGGAAGGAAAACAAAAGCAAACAACAATAGTGCCTAGCCCTTTCAACACATCACCACCATTCCACGACACCAACGACGACGGACAACGACACATCGGAGGAGAAGACGCAGACGCAGCAGGGAGGAGAAGAATAGAGAAGAGAGTAGACGGTAGGGGGAAGTGATTCCGAAACTTATAACGTTATCAAAACGACATCGTTTTGGTATTAAAACAAACGAAGTTGTTTTTTTAAACTTAATAATGTTCAATTGCAAGCACATGACATCATATAGGTTTTACAATTTACTAAATGAATATTTCGTCGATAAATTGCATCGGTAACATCAAAATACATTAACCCACGCTCAATTCCCGCGCTTCTTTTCTGACAATATTATTCCCATTGATAATTTAAAATTTTCAGTCAATATTACCGACGTAAATTTTAATTCTGTCGGCAATGCACAATGATTCTTTTTTCGTCATTAATTTTCCATCCCCAATTCCTATTCTGTTTGTAGTGTTGCTGACGGTATTGTTTCGTCGTTAAAATTAAATTTTCTCAACACAATTAGCGACGTAGTTATGTTATCTATCGGTAACCAACGACGGTTTGTATTCCATCGTTGTTTTTCCATCGCAAATTTATTATTTTCTTGTGGTGTAATATGGTACAACATGCAATTTAGAATAATGTTAAGAACATCAATTATTATACAAGTATTAGTGTGCTAATTGCGTTAACAAATATTTGTTAGTGATTTTAAAACTTATTTGTAATCTAATGTGTGGAAATTCTTCATATAAAAAATTTACTATTCATTATCATTGACTTCGTAAGTAATTTGTAGATAATTGTTAAATAAAGTTAAAGGTATTATTGAAATGAATGGGTAGATAGACTAAGATTGAGAGAGTTATTACACAAATATTTATTATAATAACTACAAGTCATATTAATTTATAAGTTAGAACTTATAAAATTAGTATCTTACAATTTTTATTCTTAGATAATTGAACTTGTTTCTTAATATATGAAACAAAAAGACAAATGTGTATTTATAGATGAATCAAACTAATTATAGACATATAATTCAATTTATTGTAACTATTACACATTCTAATATTTACTTTTGTTCTAAAAATTATTTATCATTATCTAAATATTGTGTAAATAATATTTAGATTTTTCTAATATAGATAATATTCATAATATCTATATTCTTCTAATAATCTCCCTCTTGAAGATTTGATTAACAACTAGTCAATTTTTAGTTCACTTTGTCATTATCATATTGTTTAAATTCTTATCAAGTCACATTAGGATTGACACCAAATAAACTTGTTACTATGACTGTTTTTGTCATAAAATATACTATATTGTTTTTTATATGAACTTTTTGTATATCCATATTTCTTTCTTCTATTTTTTTCATGAACAAAGTCAAATTGAATTTGTATGTGCTTGATTTTGGATGGAATGTTGGATTTCTTAGTAGATGTAAGCCATTATGACTGTCGCAAAATAGTTAAATATTTTATTATTTATTTCCCAGTTTTTCTAACACCAATTTTAACTATACCGTTTTTTATCGATTTGTGTAACAGCTACGTATTCTACTCCTATGTCAATGTAGCCATAACTAAGTATAACTTTGAAACCTAACTTACAACACTGCTAACAAATGTGGACATATAACCCTTCATAGATTTATTTTTATCAAGATCACTTACATAGTCAAAGTCAACATATCTTTTGAGAATAAAGTATGATTCTTCATATTCTAATGCAATCTTAGATGTCCATTTAATATATAGTAGGCTCCTCTTTAAAACATTTCAATACTTTCTACTAGGATTCCCTATATAGAGATTACTATACAACATGTGATATTGACTACTTTTTCCTAAAAGACCTTATTTAGACTTATAACTCTCAACATTACTTTTGTTTTTTCTAACATTGTTTTGTTTACGTATATTGCCACCTTTTTTTAGGAGTGTATGCAATAGAAAACTTTATTTGGACACCTTCTTGCGTATAAAATGTATTAAATTTATTGTTATTATATTCTCCTTTATTGTATGTCTATAAACACTTGATCTTTTTACTAAAATCAAGTTCAACACGCTTTGAAAACTTTAAACAATGAGAACATATATTCTTTCCTCTTAATAGGATACACCCAATACCTTATAGAATAATTATCAATAGGAGAGACAAATTACTTTACTTCTCATAGGGATTGGATTAATGTCTGCCACCCATATGAGAGAACTAATTTAAGAATAACCTAACTTCTTGAATTTCATATGTTAAAATTTGCATGGTATGACTTATAACATGATTCTCATAAAAAGATAATGATACCTCTATGATTTCATATAGTAATTTTTATTCCTTATTTAGATATATGTCAAGGGTTTGATGTCATAATATTGAAGATCTTTTACTTACTACTCAAAGCAATTAATTTTTCTACTTCTAGTAACGCCTCTCTTTTAACTTATACAAGTGTGCAACTCTCTTTTCTTATTTCATAAGTATAAGTGAGCCTAGAATTATCTTTAAAATCTTGCTGACAATTTTGACTTTATACCAAGATCATCTAGTCATCCTAAAGATAATGAATTCTTTTTCAATTTCTCCATATATCTTAACTCCTAAATAGTATAAATTATATTATCATGCATCTTTAACTTTACAGTTCTAATACCAATAAACTTTATAGGATAATTATAAAACTATACATATATTCTCATGAGATAGGTTCACAATAATGGAACCATCCTGTTCCAAAGGTCGTGTGAAAAGTAGTTCTTGATTTTAAGAGTCATATATTAAGCAGTGACTTCCTACTTTCAATTAAGATTGCTGCTTCATAAAATAGGCCATTACAATTATTTGAATGCTTGCAAAATTTTCTTAAGGACTATAATTTTTCTTATTAAAATTCCAACAACCTTATTTTAAGTGACCTTTTACCATAGTTTTAGCATACTTCTTGATATTGATCTATTATAATTTTGGCTCGTGCTTAGGTTGCATTCCCTTAATCTCTTTCTTATCAATGTTAAGGTTCTAACTTGTTATAAACCAAATTGTTTTTATCCTTTATTATTATGGTGACTTTCTTCCTCTAAAATTGTGTTGGGCTCCGATTCCGAAGCCCAACTATCCGAAATCGTATAGCGTGAGTGGTCTTCCTTGAAGGGTTAAACTAAAATACCCTAACTAGTCCTCAACGGGTCCTTATCAGTCCTATTACATCTCAGGCTACAAAGGGTGGGCTCACACATTGAAATCTCAAAATTCACAATTAACTCTTCAAACTTGTAGCTGCTCTATGTCTTTAGTTCATTTTGGAATAAGAACCAACTCAATCGAAGTTCTATAGATGAAGATATGCTTGAAAATCCAAAGTGTGTTCCTACCTCAATCATGGTCTCCCTACCGACCCCTCAATTTCTTTCCTTCAAACTTTTCCAAATCAACTACAAAAGATTCCAATTTTCATGGAGAGATAGATACATGTCTTAGGAATCAATCGCCTCAAGAATCACCTCATTCGGAGGTCGGCCGAAGGAGTTATGGCCAAACGAATCCGATATGTTCATATCCTGGTTCCTACTGAACATACCTTGGCACAAACGCCATAACTCTCATTATAGATGTCTGATTGACTTTGTTTTTGAACGGTTAGAAAGTAGACATCTAGGGATACAATTTTTATGAAGGCCAAAATTTGAAATTCTGTCGTTATGAAGGTCAAAATACATGGACCGTGTAAAATCACACGGTCAGACCGTGTAACCTTTGGGTGAAATAATGTCCATGAGCCCAGAAAAACACGGCCCGTGTAAATTCACACGGGCAGGCCGTGTAACCTTCGGGTGTAACAAATTTTCACCCTACAAGACCCCTCCAAAGGGTCCTAAATCCATCCTAACTTCTCCTATACTCATAATCTTGCCAAAATCCACTCTTTGGAGTCCGAGATTCACTTTATATACGCTAATGGTTCAGGAATTTCGTCCACTACAATATCCTAACTTGGAATGAGCATAACTCTCAACTACGATATTGAAAAATTGCAAACTTGGTATCGTTGGAAAGCTAAAAGGACAAGCTACAACTTCTATGAAGACAACTTGGCCAAATTCACCCTAAATCAATCTAGTTTTCTCTTGGAAAATAGAACACACATTTACCCTCATGAAAAACTTGAGAATTGTCCCAAATTCACTTCCTCTATTACAACATTATTCATAACGACTTCAACTATCAATATTATCGCATTAAACTCTCTAATATCTACTCATTTCATTCATCACTTGCATCCAATTCTTATCATCCACAAAATCCTATCTTTCATTTCCATAATGTCTCACTTATGTAAATATATATATATATCAACCCTTTTTGCTCAACATTCATCATCATCGTCCATAAACAATTCATATTCCATGTTCATATACAAATCTATATTTCATCAACATCACAAGATAAATGCTTACAAACTTTAATAGCATTCCAAACCATATTACATCATCAATATCAATGTCCAAAATACAAAAGATACCAAATCCAATAATTTTTTGAAATACATGTAAACCCTTGTTTTATAAAAATTATTCCAAAACACAACAAGACATGCAAATTTGGAATTATGCCTTGATTCACTTTCACTGGATCTCTTGTTCTTCACCTGAAGATGGAGAAAGATAGGAGGTGAGCTCGAAAGCTCGTGGGTAACAGCTTATAACGGAAAAATAAGCAAAACCATTCAAAAGTTTATTGTCATAGA
>JANVCQ010000231.1:10506468-10521322 GCA_025531925.1 Erythroxylum plowmanianum
ATAATAATAAATATAACAAAAAGATTAATAAATTTATTAAAAAGGAATTTAATGATAATGACAATAAATTTAATAATAATAACTATTTTAATAATAATATTTAACAGTATTTACAATAATGGAAATAACAATAATTCATAAATAATAATAATAATAAGAATAAGAATTAAACAAACAAATAATAAACATGTTTTAAAATTAGTCCAGTAGTGCATAAGAACAGAAGTACAAAAATTTGGCTTTGGAAATCCAAAGCTGGCTTTCGTTTTGGCTTGTGGGTGGGTCCCACAGGCGTATGTCCTCTGTCTAATGCTTCTGTCAAATTTTTATGAAAAAATGACGCCGTTTGGCTATTATACACAATAAAATACGGTAACATTAGACAGAGAATCTGGACTCTTGTTCCTACGCATAATGAAATCCTTTGCTGTGTTTCGAACATATCCAACAATAAATTATTGTTGAAAGATGTTATAAGACAACGACCGTTGTGACTTGTGAGCATGGTAACAAAGATTCTTAGGGCCCCGAATGATTAGCTTCGGTCTTTTTGTATGCTCTCTCTTGTTAGATTAAAGAGATCAAACAGGGTTGGACCACGCTATCTGGAACGGGGTGCTCCAACCCCACCCTTGCCATTCTAACCACATCAGCTTACTCCAACCTTTTTCTTGTTAAGTTTGAAGCTTTATTCAAGTGGTATAGGTAAATATGAAATTATAACTCATTTGTCTTCAATTTGTGTTTGCAGAGCATTAAGTAGGGAAGTTACACTCTCACGGCAAATTCTTATGACAGCTTGTAATTTAAACTTCAAAAGTGAACTTCAATCTCTTAATTCTCCCACTTCTAACTGCTGAAAGTTTCAAAATCAGGGTTTCAACTCATGCAAGCAATGAATTAAAGATTATGTTCATAAAGCAGACTTCTAAGTGACACCTAAAAGATGGACATCCCAGCTAAGTTATACACATCTTTGCTTGTCCGCTACCCAAATATTATGAAACCAACTACCAAAAAGCAAAAGCGAAGCCAACTTCTTATTTTGTCCCACTCAAAAGTTTGATTTGGTCATGCTTTTTTTCGTTTCTTACTATGATATAAATTATTAAAGCCGGAGCATATAATTTAAATGTAAAATTGAGGGAGGCTATCGCTATCCCCAGCAACGGTAAGTACCTTGTTTGATTCTCACCTTAAAGAAGACTGGTCCTACACGTGATGCCAACATCGGTTACTTGCTGAATTATTTTCGTAATTTAATATTTTGGTCTCAAATTCACAACTTAAAACACTCAACTAAACTAATAACAGTTGAGAAATAAAATGCCCGCCATTGAGTTGCATTAGAACAGTAAGTGTCTTTTATATCTCTATAATTGCGTGATATCTTTATTTTAGTTAATCTTTGTTTATAGTTATAACCAATCGCCATCATGTGCTGTTGCCCTTCATTTTTAAATTACATTAACCTAAAACACCTGAATGGTTGAATGATTCTTCCTTATTCCCTGCACTCTACGTATAGCTGGAATGCTTCAATTTTCAAAATAATTAATACAAACATTTATTAATATCAATTTTTTAATGGTAAAATCAAAGAATGTATACCTATTCCAATTCGTTTGGAATGTGGCGATGAAATATTCTTCTTTACAATCGCTTAGGGAATCGTATACAAATACGATCCAAATATATACACTCCACGTGCCTCATTTTTGTCCTTACTAGTCAATGAACAAATATGCACGTGCCAAAATTATTATCCTCCGCCGGCAACTCACGTTCTCCGCCCATCTTGTGATGAAAACGACGATGAAGAAGAAGTTGACGAAACACTCCCTGCACCCCCCGTGGCGTTAAGCAAATCAGATAAGTAATTTTCTAAATCCTCCGGGGCAAATCGGACAATTAAATCACTTCCCATCTCTCTCCTTATCTGCAATCTATACTTCTCATAAAATTCCCGGTACACCGGAATAATCTTTCTGGCCACCGAAATCTTGATTTCGTCTCGAAACTTCGAGTCTTTAACAACCCACGAACTCTGCTTTTTGTATGCCTCTTCAAAAGCCGTGTTGAATCTGATGAAACTGCCTTTAGCTTCGTTCACCGGAATCGCCGCGGCCGCATTCTGCGGAAGCGCCGCCATAACTCGGCTCCATCCCATGCGTTCGTAGTTCGCTGCGTACTGTCTCACCTTCGCGATGTGTCTGGTCACCCACTCATCGCCGAGAAGAAATTTTAAGCTCGACGTGCACACCTTGTTAACAACATACTGTAGATTGTTGGCCAGAAACAGATACGAGAGAGCCACGTCGTTGTAAAGCTCGGCTTTGCCGTCGAGCTTACAGAGGAGAACGAGGATAAGCCAAGCGAATCTCGCGGAGAACGCCGACATGACTTTATCGTCGCTCTCGGGACTTCCGAAATACGAATCTGGTAAAGGAGACGGCACATTTAACGGCCAGTCGGCGACGATGTCCGTTAGCGACCCGTTGTAGTCGGCGAGAAAAGCAGTGTAGTTCATTACGTAGCGAGTGAGTGGATGGATTCCGCCGCCGGGAACAGATTTCGAGTTGTCTTTGGAAATTGCTGTCTCGAAGTCCGTGAGCATTATACGGACGGCCTCTCCGAGTTTAACCATGGAATTGCCTACTTGTATTCGGATAGCAGAGCTTGATTGGAAGCTGAAGATGGCCTCTATCTCAGGCCGGAGGTCGGAGATGGTCTCGTAGAGGTCGAGAGTTCTGAACATTTTCTCGGGGGCTTTTTTGCTCTTGGAGACATGTTCCGGGAATCCAAACAGCGTTGAGGCGGCTTCTCTAGTGATGTCCATAAAGCAGGATTCTGTGACGGAGAGAGAAGCTGAGAAGACGTGGTCGCAAAGAATTCTCTCTCCGTAAAACAGCGTCTTCACGGCGATCTTCACGGCGTTAAGCCACTGCTTGATTTTCAACTCAAGAGCTTCCCACTCCATCTTTTGAATCTGCGAGAGAGTGAGTCTCTCGACACCAAGACGGTACAGAGCTTCATCCACTATGGACTTTCGAATTATCTTATATATCTTGACACACTCAATCCCATAACCCGACCCAATCATGCAATCAGCAATGGACTTCAAATCCGACATCGCCACCATGGAAGCTCTCTCCACTTCCGACACCTCGTCTCCCAGTCTGGTGGAGGAAGAATCATCCTCGGACTCCTCTTCAAAATCAGACACGCTTGACCTCGAAGAGCGGCTAGAAACGGACTCGGGGTCGAGATGCTGCCTGCTGGATTTGAGGATCCGGTAAAACTCCTTCTCCAGTCTCTTCATAGCAGTTTGCATGAGTCTCTGTCCTTGCACAAGCTTCTCCGAGGTGGGATTCTCAGAGATGTAGTAATGCATAATAGACTGCAGTTGTTTAATAGAGTTCAGGTACTGTGTAGACTCGGGACGGTTCTGGGCGGAGAAAAGAGAGGATATATTACAATAACTAGATGATTCTGATGAGTCCCATTTAGAAATGAGAAATTGGGCAGTCTCCAATTTCTCGTCCATTAATGTTTTGGAGAAGGTGTGACGGGGCGGCGGGGAGGGCAGAGGAGAAGTTGCTGGGGATTGCTTAAAGAAAATGGGTCTCATTCCCTTCTTCCGCATATGTAAACACACAGTGTTAAGGGCAGGCAGTTACCTTACGACGTTGTAGTAAGAGCACAACCAGTAAGTTGAAGAGAAGTTTTAGAGAGTGGAGATGTTGGTGGCTGGAATTCTCAGTTGTAGACGTAAGTTGGCAAGAGAGGGCTGAGGGGTATTTATAGAGTTGTGTAATGTTTGGGTATTTCCTTTTGACTCTTGAGAAATTGACTTTGCGAAGAAATGTCTACGCGTTTGCTTTGCTACGTTCGGTTTTTGGGTGCTTTGGTTGGGTTGAAACCAAGGGAAGTGAAGAAACCGAGAAAGTTCACTCTCAAGTTGCCGTCCAAATACTCCAAACCAAGGCTTAGGCTCCTCGTTACCGGAAGATGTCAAGCAAGTTCTCTTTTCCTCACTGTCGTTTTATATAACGTATACTGCTCATGTTCCTCATTATGTGCGTAAGTTTTCTTTATTATTTTGAAAATGGATAAATTCGTATTTAATATATATTAATAAATTATAAATCAGTATTTCAAATAAGTTAATAAGCAAATTGCTAATTCAAAATCAAGTTATAAGCTCAATTTAAATAGTGTTGAATATTTTTATAAAAAAACCATATATAAGTCTTTTCTTTTTCATTTTAAAGTGAAATACATCACTAGCCTATACGACATGAAACATAGAGCTTAAGCCGAAGAGTAATAAATTAAACATCTGTATGTCCATCCAAATTAATTTCCACTTTATTGTTTCGGTTCTTCCAGTAGTATAAGTATCCTAGTGATCAATTTCCAGATACCACCTGCCAATTAGCTAGACATTGTAGAAATATTCATTTATCCCGACATGACCCGTGCTAATTCAAATTATGTAACATAATCAAACCTTGAAGTCCAAGGGACTTTAACATGGGTAAATTTGTGCATTGAGAAAAGAATTAGAGCAACTTTTCCAGTTTATCTGTTTATGACTATCTGGAAACTTCTGCTTGTAATTTTGCTCTTGGCTGTTACCGTAAGGTAACAATCCAAGTCAATCTATTTTAGCTGCCGGTCTTCTCTTTAACATTAACCCAATTTTCGTAACTGCTCAATTACAATAACATTGTCGTCCACCTCAAAGCCAACTCATTTCAAACTTCTCTTTGGCCGAAACCGCCTCTTTTGGAATTACTTTGCAGTTTTGTAGAAGTTAACGTGCTTTAAAAAATCAAATTAAATGTGAAAACAATATATTTGGATAATTACACACTTCATCAAATTAATTGATTAATATTTTAAAAGTGACGGAGATAAAAATTATCTAATAGATGTGAAATTTTACAAGAAAGTACAAGGTCAAAAATGTTAGGAAAAAACAAGTTCACTGTGAATAACATTAATAATAAGTTAGGAGATAAGTTTTAAATAATTTAGGCGTATTATGAGTAGATATTCTAACGCTTTAATAAGAATATACAAGAAGATTAAACTTAAAAATTGTAAGAGAAGAAAAGGAAGAGTTAAGAAGAATTACATAAAGATGATCAAATATGATATGGTCCTAGTAAAACTTACCAAAAACTTGACCGTTAATAAAAAACTTTGGTGAAGTAAGATTCGGGTAGAAAATCTTACATAGAAAAGTCATTCTCTTTTTATAAGATTAAGGTAAAGAATCTTATATAGAAAGGTCTTTCTTTTTATATGAAAAAAACTTTTTTCATATATTTTTTGAACATTTTCTTTTATCATTTTGTTTCTTGTATTTTATATTTATCCTAAATATTTTTTTAGTACTTGTCTCATTAAATATTTTATTTTATTTTTAATTGCAAGTTTGTTTTACTTATTTATTTTTTCTTCTTTAGTTATTTATTTATATCTTTAATTTGATTTTTAATTTTTGATTTTTATCTTTGTCTTTTATCTTTATTTTTTTACTTTTACTTTTACTTAACTTTATTTATTTAAGTAAAAGATAAAATTTGAATAAAGAAAATTTTATCTTTATTTTCTTTATACAAATTTAAGCATAAAAGGTTGCACGCCCCAAATAGTCCCTAATTTACCTCCGGATAGAGAGGAGGGTTGGATGGACCACTACTTCATCTTGAATTGGTAAAATTAATTAACAAAAACCTGACAAGGATTAAGGTGAAAACATTTATTTTCAGGTCTAATTCTAAACGCAAAATTGAATTTAACAATGAGAGAGGATGTGTTTGCACGGCCGGCTTGAATTGATTGGTTATTGTTGACTTGTATATAAGTGTAGGCCCATGCCCAATCTGTTGGATGACATGGAAAACTCGGATTGGGACTTCTATTATATACATACGAAGACTATTCCAATTTTGGCTCAAAGATGTTGATTATTGACTACTACATCATTCTTCTGCAAAAACATAGTCAAATGGAACGGAAGATTCATAACTTACGAGCATGTGACAAATTTATATGAAAATATGTTGTTTCAGAGAATAAGTAAATCACGTGATTGCCCTTTAGTTTTATCCTAAAAAACTACCAACTATTGCATGTAATGTAGCTGACCAAGGTCGTGGAAGCGGAAGCGGCCGGCCTTCATCGACTCAAGTTTGATCTATTGGTTTTCAATTTCACATGCATGTATTTTTGTTTTCACTAATTGCAATTTCTAGTATGTTATTAGATAACACTATTCTTTCTTTGTTATTATAATAAATGCTATTACGAAGGATGCTTAATTGTGGAAAAAAAAAGAAAAAATTCATTGATAATATTAAAAATTTTAATTATAAATAAATGACAAAATTTTAAAACAAAACTTTTCCAATCGAACCTTATCAGTTGTTTTAAAGTTCACCCTCTGAAATATATTTAATCCTATTTAACCAAAATTCTAACTCCAAACTTGCTTTCATATTTCAGTTAGTTTTGACCTAAATCCAATTAATGCCTTACATTTCTAGAAACTTTCGCCTAAAAAACGCGAACTGCCTTCTATATTATACGCTGTACAGATTATGGGAAAGGCTAGTCTAATCTTTTCTTTTTTAGATGAAACAAATCATACGTTTTTCATGAAACGATGTGCTATGTACTTCCCAAATCTCACTTCGAATCCAATTTCACCAACAAAACCGCGTCATGCATTAATATGTTTCCAGAAATCATATTTATGTCCAAAGATGATACCTACACGGGGCCAAAAGAAGCGAATATATAAGCTTGTCTTCCTTTTCAGACAGAAAAATCAAACACACGAATGCAACAGTTGAAATATAGGCTTCAATGCTTACCTTTCAGCTTTTCCTGAAATTCGAAGATTCTTCCATGTGTGAAACCAATTAATGGTTAACATATTATATATTTTATACCTTAAATTGTCACTACATATTATCTATCATATTTAAATGCAAAAGTCCAGCGGGCATCAAAAACCAAAAATGCCTGACCGCGTCATGGCTGACTCCCATGCAAATTGCAATGCAATGGACCGTTAAGACAATAGAGGTTCCAATTTTTTACATTCACTAAAGGGTAGGAGTTCTTTCTCTTTTAATATTTTAAACAGTAAACGCGTGGCTCCGATTGTTTTGGCTGTTGGTAATAGAAGCGTTGAGAACTGAGAAATATTGCGACACCAGCTTCAACCTATTCCCGTTTGTATGTAGGGATTCTTCAAACTTTTTGAGTATGGCAATCATTACATGTCGTGCTTCTGGATATGGCTAGCTAGCTACCTCTACGAAGTGAGTTTCACTGTTAAAGCAGTTACATATATATACCATGGACAATTAACTGCCAACTGTTTCTGAAAAAGATGTTTGATACAAGGAAAAAAGATAAACGTTGGGTGTTATGGTCAGAAACAGGGACAAGGGAGCAAGGAGGTAAGAGCCTATGTGCTTTGAACAAGTCAGTGTTACCTGCTTTCGTCTTACCTGGTTATAGTTCTGAGACGATTTTATGGACTTACATGTTAACAGCTGGTTACCTCAGTGCATTCATTATAAATGATTAATATATACATTAGCAGTCAAACGCTAATTTCAAAACATTGGACTACGTGTGACAATCATCGTTTAACGTTAAAATATCATTTTGAGGAAGTGAATTGACTGCAAATTGACACAAATACTCTTTAAGAATATCAAGTTAAACTCGACGTAAAAGCCCAACACAATTTCAGTATAAAAACAGCATATTAATTATCTTTTTACATTAAAGGGACAGGAGCGTGTCCAATTTCAAAGACAAGAGTCTGTTACTACGCGTGGGGCATTGTGAGATACATTCCTGTAGATCGAAGAATCTGAACGCAAGACTTTTGTTGTTCGACCCTCGTCAAGAAAATATGCAGGAAAGCAACATTTGGCAATTGCAGTACATCACGAAACTAAGTACATTAAGAAAATTTGGGCGGTTGAGCCGTTGAGATAGAGCTTAGTGTCTGACATCTGTTTAACACCTTAGGATTAGATGGAATGAGAACGGTAGATTATTCCTATTGATCATCTTCAAGTCTACAAATATTTTTGTACAATCTCTCACGGATATGTTTTGGTCTGTATGTTCGCATTCTTGAAAACGACTTGCCGTACGTGTTATCTCTATCTATCATTATCACCGTTGTCAACACAGGAGCTTTCCTTTAAGTTATATTAGGCATCAAAGATCAAATTCACCATGTGAAAAGACCAGAGCGTGTGTAAGTGAAGTGAAACCAACGCTAATGAAGAAGTCTGTGTGCATTAACTCACCTGGTTTCAGACATACGCGTACCAAGGCTACTGATTATTTTGGAACTCTAATTGGTAATTACTGATAACCAGCACTAAGGTTTACAAAATTTGCTTTTCTATACAACTTATTACCATCAAACTTTAGTAGTTCAAAGAAGTTAAAGGTCTCATTCTTTACTAATATCCATATTTTAATAAATCCTTTTCGTTATTTATACTACAATCGTTTTGACTAATTTCATAAGATATATGACAATGACATTATCAATAATAATAAAATTTTATTAAATTTTCTGACGCAAAAAGAACAAGAGCTAGTTTCTTTAAAATTTTTCAAATTGAGGAAGTGAAAAAATTGAAATTTACGAAATGGTCCCAAATTCTCTTAAGAATACGAAGTTAAACCCCGCATAAATGCTACCCAAGAAGTCATCTCAATTACAGTATGAAAAGGAGCATAATCATCTGCGACATTAAATGGGAACGCAAACACCCAAGTCTCCAAACAACCAACTAAAGCCCCGCAGTGCGAACCATCCTTTCTTGTTAACGTTTGACAAGATTTTGTCGTTCGCTTTGATTGTTACCTTACAGCACTAGATTAAAATGGCATTTCATGTCGTTTAACACCGAAAATAGAGCATATAGGCATCAGAAATTGGTTTCCTCCTTCAAACCAAAGAAAGTTGTATTGATAATAGTTTGAAATGCTTTCCTGCTTTATTCATGGGCATTGACGTTAATCGGTTAGTGAATTGTTTGTAGACTAGAGTAGGAACTTTTCCCCAATCATTGATGCAAAGAAACTCTTGATTTATAAGAACAATGCTAATGAATGGCGATGTGGGCTTGCTATTCCTGTTCACTCCACTTTTATTTCCACAGTTATCAACCAGTCTGAGGCTTCCTTAGGCCTTTTCTTTAGGCTTCTTTCCTTCAACAAACATTAGCCCAATGTTTACTTTTTTTATATCTTTAGCCCAAATACAATGTACAAAGAAAATACACCAAATGGAGTTTTTTTGAGAGAGAGTAAAAGAAATTATTTGATTTTAGAAGTAGATCCATTTTCTACAATAAATTTAACATTTCTTTATAAAATGTATAGCTGTTTTTATCAAAGTTACAAGCGATGGAGCATCAAAACACACAAATCATGTTGAAAACCACCTAAGAATTTATATATGTGGCTGCTACAACTATTTCAAACAAATTTTAGAGTTCTATTTCGAATAAACTTTACATTTCAAAGTTTTATTTTGAATAAACTTTATATTTTAGAGTTTTATTTCAAATAAATTTCATTTTAGGGTATTATTTTTTATTACAAATAGCTGTACAATGGTAGAACTTGTTAACTTCCATTATTTTCATTATTTTATCAACGAAAAAATAGGTTACTTTCGTACTACATCAGGTGGTATTTGAGTTTTGAAAACTCGAGGTATGTTCTTTTGATAATGGCCAACAATACCGCCAATAAAGTTTATAGGTTAATCAAAGTTTTGAGAGCAATGGAAGAAAATAGGGAGCTAATTCATAATATAATTCACAACTAGCAAAGATAAATGATCAATTGCAAGTGTTGTTGTGAGGAGATAATAATAGGAGAATTGAGAATCAAGTTGATGGGGAAGATTGCCTTACAAGATGTACTCGAATTTGAAATCTTGCATCATGGGATTAGAACAATAGTTCTAGTGATGAGGATATTGTTCATCAAAGATGTGGTAGAGAGGATATGATACAAACTACAAGTAGATATAACATTATTTATTGGTGATTTCGATATAGAGGTGTTATTGGATTGATTAGCAGAGGTAGAAGGCTTCTTTGACTATATTGAAATTTTTAAAGAGAGGAAACACTACAACAAAGTAAATAATAGGCTACCAAAAAAAACCTAGCCAATTGTTCCAAAAACATCATCTATGGTTATTTATGACATTTCTATTTCATCACATGAAGTGTTGCTAAATCCTTGTAACTAAAAATTATGGACAATATTTACAGAAACTGTACACAAAAAGTATGAGCTACAAAATGTTTCGTTAAAGCACTAAAAAATGTAATGCCTAATATAAGTCAAACCTTAAAGGGAAAAAATTTGATGCCAAATGATTGACAAATTTCTTCGTAGCTATATAGTATTTGCTACATTTTTTACAACACAACGATATGCTATTTGCTACATCTTTTATAACGTAGCGATATATTATTTGCTACATCTTTTATAATGTAGTGATATGTTATTTGCTACGTTTTTTGTTTATTACGTAAAAAATTTTAAATATGTTTTTCAATTTCATAAGGAAAGATTTTTAATCCATGATATTGAGCTATACATTTTGTATATAATTTATCAATATAATTTTTATTGTGAATTAATTGGCTATTATTATAAAATTAAATCTTAGAGAAATATAATTAAGTCAAAATGTGAAGCATTCCATATATAAAGTAAAATTATATAAACACCATCAAATTATATAAAAAAAGTAATATAATACTAAAGGATGATCCTTTATTCCTATGCAAGATCTTAATGATAGTTCGAGCAATTCTTATAAATAAAATAATAAAAATAAAGAGATCACTTCATAAATTGGAATATATTTGATATTGATAAAGATGCTCAAATTACAAAAATATTTTAGTATAGCCCAAATGACTACTTAGTGTTATTCAAGTCCATGAACCTGTAACAAATAACAAGGTTGGTTAAAATTAACTAAAAGTATTGTGAGACAATTGATACACTAAGTCTTTGGTTCTAATTAAGGCAAACATCACGTAACTTTACTATTCACAATATAATTACTCATTAGTTGCATCTTCATCCATTCTATAATATGAGAAAAAAGTATTAAAATTAAATTAAGTATATATAGGAAGTGATAGAATAAAGATAAGAGATATAATTAATACCTTTCAATTTCCTCTTCATTTTCATCATAATTCAGGTTAAGTAACCTTTTGAATAACATATCATGTTTTGCTAGTTTAGCTCAAGTTTCTTCTTTCCTGATTACTACAGCTTGTAATGCGACCTTAAGTTTGTTGTTTTTCTCTTGAAGTTATTTAATCATCGTCTTATATATGGAGTTTGAAATATTTAGCTTAGTGTCATAGCTAATTCCTTTCACGTAACCCAAACGAGTACTAAGTATTGTCTCACAAATCTTATCCGCACTAAGCTCATTCCCCTCAGACTTAGACTTCTCTGATATCTCTTACATCTTATTCTAAAATAAAAGAAGAAAACCAATATTCAATCTATATATTACTACTTACTATTACATTAATAAATGAACAAAAATATTGAACAAACTTTTATCCTTACATAGTTATTTTCTGCGTCTTGTGACACTTATCCTTTACTTTCCATATAATGAGTGACTTTATATATTATGATCCTATCATACTGTCGTTTATGTAGTTCCTTCTCACATTGTTTTATGAAATAAAAAATCAATGAATAATAAATTATTTAATGTTTATTGATTTAAGTATAACTTACAAACATAGATTTTACATATTCATTTCAAACAACTACAAATGACTTGGACCCTCGATTATAAGGTGTTTTCATTTTTGATCTACTCACTCTTGCCTTCTCATAGTTTTCATAAATCAAAGAAAAATATAGCTTAGCCGTTAAATCATCTAACAAAATTAATGCAAGCAAACGTAAAGGTAAAGAAAACAAACCCAAACTTTTAGGTCAAACCGATAGTCACACAAACTATTTCAATTTTGTTCAAACATTCATTTAGGAATGTGGCTTCCTGCCTCCACATTAAATGGAAAAGACTTATAATACTTATGCAACTTGAAATGACAACAAGATCCTTTATTTTGATAATAAAGTAACACAATTTGAAACATTTGAGTTCTCAATATCTAAAATATTCAATTTCGACTATGAACAACATGTAAAAATGTAATTACTATCAAAATCATTTAAACAATACTACATAAATTTAAACATATTGTATAATTAATGTAACTTTTTTCAATGGATTTTCAAGCAAGTTTTCTTCCTTTAAGTCCTTAATATGTTTCATACAAGGTAATTCTCTTCTTGCAATAATACCTAAATCACTTAACAATTTTGTAGATCGAACCTTGTCTATAGGATGACCTTGCTGGGCATCAATCTGTATTGATAACTTGAAATTCATTGCAACATTCATTTGTTGCAATTCATAACATCTAGTTTTACCTCTACCTTTTTTTTCTAATACTAGCATTAGAAGTTGACAATAAATGAATAATAATAAGAAAATATTTGGAGTATATAAATATGTATTTGAACATAATTCTAGTAGAAAGCATTAAAAATTAATAAACCTGCACTAGTAGCTTCATTTTTGTTTAAGGAAGAATGAAGTTGTTATGTATCACTTGAAGGTGAAATATTGTTGTTGCTTTGTTATGGCAATGTACTAGAAGAGGCTCTATTTCCTATGACAAAAAAAAGAATACACACACACACACACACACACACACATATTCACTTGAAGGTATAAAGAAATTTCAAACTTGCGTGACTAATTTCATTTTTGTTTAACGTAAAATGTTATGTTTAGAAAGGAATTGAGTTTCTAGCATCAACTGATTTATATGGTTGAAGTTGTATATTCCTCCGTTCTACAATTTTTATAGCAGCCATCTTCTTCCCTTTGTTTTTGCCAGGTGTTGTTATATTGGATATTTACAAAAAAAAAATAAATAAATGTTACTAACATTACAATAAGACAATAGAAAGAGCACTTTCATGATACATTCAATCATAATAATCAAGATCTTCAAAATCATCATCATTAATCGCTTTAGTAAGATAAATGTTACCAACATTATAATAACATAATATAAAGATCACTTTCATAATACATTCAATCATTATAATCAAGATACATTCAATCATCATAATCAAGATCTTCAAAATCATTAACATTAATCACATTAGTAAGATAAATGTTACCAACATTACAATAAGACAATCAAAAGATCACTTTCATGCATCTAATAAAACATAATCACGATACATTCAATCATCATTAATTGTATATGATTCGACTTTTTATTGCTATTATATTCAGCTAAAGTGTCATCATTATCATATAATTCATCCTCAATATAGCCTTCATCCCTTCCTATAATAAGATTGTCTTGTACTTTGGTTGATTCTAGTATATTGGGATCAACAACTCTCTTATAGAATGATGATATATCCTCATCTTTAGGTTTGAGAGCTACATTATTCTATTGCAATTCAATCTGTTTATATACTTCATCACCATCTTCAATCATTTGACCATTTTCCCTTTTACAAAAGTCAAAAAGATTTTGGTTTTTAAACTTCTACACAACTTTCCAATTGTTTCCCAATATAATGTCATTGAGATAGAATACTTTTTTTATTTAACTTGCATGCACAAATGGTTCATTTTCATAACTAGTGTTACTAACAATAATATTAGTAATATTTCCATTCATTTTTATGTTAATCCTTTTGTCTCCAAGATTAAATCATTTGTACTTAAATAGAAAAACTTTGTTTATCCTTTATGTAATGTAACTCATTATTTCAAAGATAACACCATAAAAATTAATAAAATCATCCTTATGTTGTTCCTCAACAATAACCCATAATTTTAGCTTATAAGGAAATTGTCACACATTTTTATGTGAAATCCAACTCTATTGGTTGCATATTTTTTCCCATACATACGAGATCCACATGGCAAAACATATAATGTTGTTGTTGTTTCTAGCAAATTATGGTTATTTAACAGTATCATCTATAGAAAAAAGAAAAATAACTAAAAGTTAATATTCTCATATTAATGACTATAGTCATTTTTCATACTTTTATATGGATAACTTTCTTGGGTCCTAAACTATAATGGAAAGCTTATCTTATGCCTTTCTTCAACATTAACCTCACATTTGCTTCTAATCTCACCTTTATGCTCCCCATTTAAAAGGTATATTGATGTAAGAAAATAGAGGTTGAATGCTAAGTTTTAATATGAAATAATGAATGATAAGTAATATACATACTCCATATATAGGTCAATTCCCTCACAATTGTTCCAAATGTACTAATGGCCAATTTCAACTTTGTTTTTAGGTAACCCCATATATTAAACTTTTCCAAGTGGACTTACTATCTGGGAGAAAACTGGCAAGCCACCTTCTTGATCAAAATCAAATTCATATTACTCTATTAAATTGTGTCTCAATGTCATGAAATACTTAAAATAAAATATTAAGCATTTATTTAATACATAAGCCTCTACAATAGAGCTTTTGGGTCGAGTTATACTGCATATGTAATGCTTAAAAGAGCGTAAAAACCTAAAAAGTACAAAAGATTAGCATTTGATACTAATCAAAATTGAATCGATCCATAAAGTTTTATCTTGTATGATAAGTGAATGCCAAATGAACCATAACTTCAAAGAATGATGGTGAAAAATCAAGTTCAAGCTTACAAAGAATCAAAGATA
>JANVCQ010000231.1:10521422-10544606 GCA_025531925.1 Erythroxylum plowmanianum
TATGGCGCACTCAGAATACTTTTTCAAACCCATTAACCTCATTAATCACAATAAAATTGCCTTAGGCCCAATTATCGGGAATTATCATGAATGCATGACCAGTAATTTCATGTGCACAGATTTCACTGATTACTAGTACCAGTGTGCATGGACAATCCTAAGTCATTTCGATCCATCTCGTCCTATGCCAAATTTACTATTTTACCCTTCCAGTAGGGGGTGGGATGTTACACCAAAGCATTAAGAGCACCCAAAGAAACTAAGTTTTTCTTCAGTTTAGGAGCATACCTAACATCAGTAAGGGTCCTAACAACACCACCAAACATCTTAACCTTTATGGTACCTATTCCTTTAACATCAACAAAATAATCATCTCCCAAAACAATAGTACCTTGGCTAGATGAATAAGTATCAAACCAGTTTCTATTTGGAGTAACATGATATGAGCATCTGGAGTCTAAAATCCAGTCGTTCAGAAAATTGTTACCTATGGAAGTAGCAAGAATATCACCATCACAACTATCTGCAGCTGAAGTCAGCAACAAACCATCATCAATGCCATTGTTAGATTATTCTGCTACAACATTATCTCCTTGCAGTACTTTCTGATATGACCAGTTTTGTGATAATAATGACATTCAACATCCTTATCCTTTAAGGAACGAGACTTTGACCTATCTCTGTTATTTTGCTTCCTTCGAGATTGACTTCTACCACGTTGTGATTCTGACTTTGGCTTTAAATCAGCTCTAGCCACCAAACTCTCTCCTTGAACACTAGTACACGTCTTCAGATTATCCGATGCCAATAAGATGAGAGCTTTGTCTTCCTCCTCAATTTTCACATCAATAATAAGTAACTCTGCAGTTGTCTTACTAAACATATTGAGATGGATTCTTATATCTGAACCCTCTGTCATCTTCAACTGATATAACTGCTTCTTGAGATATAGTCTATTCGTCAAAGACTTTGACATATAAAACATCTCCAATTTCTTCCACAAGATCGATGGAGAAGTTTCATTCATCACATCGTATTTCACATCTACAGTTAAATTCAGCTAGATAGTACTACAAGCCTTCATCTGCTTATCCTCCCAATCTTTTTTGGATATATTTTCGGGCTTTTTCGCTTTCTCATCTAAAGTTCGAAACAAACCTTCTTGTACCAGTATATCTTTGATGTTACTTTTCCATATCATGTAATTTGATATGCCATCAGAAGGCTTAATATCCACTTTATTGCTCACCATCTTCAACAATCAATCAGAACCTAGTGCTCTGATTCCAGTTGTTGTGCAAGCAGAAGCAGATCAATAGCAATAACACACAAAAAATTATAGCGAGCAATAAAATAAAAGGAAAGAGACACGATATTTAGAGTGGTTCGGCAAACTCTAGGCCTACATCCACTGTAGAGAGATTTCACTATTTATTTGGTGGAGAATACACAGGGTAAGAATATCACTCAGATCCCAAAACCCCAATACACCAGAATCTCACAATCTCACGATAAAGAAAACGCAGCAAGCCAATTGGTGTATGTGTCTCTTGGTTTTGGCTAAAATTCTATTCTACTCTCTCTATAGCTGCTGCACATAATATATCCAAGGGCTAGGTCAATTTGACAACATATATATACATATATGTATATATATATACATATATGTATATATATATATATATATATATATATGTATATATATATATATGTATGTATGTATATGTTGGTAGGTCAATTGATCCAAATTCAATTTGGATATTAACTAAACAAAACCCAAGTCCAAAACATAGTCCAAGTCCATTAAATTCATGTCATATTTCAACATATGCGTTTCGACTCAACATAAATTACTAATTTTGGATCTGGAAATTATGGGGTGGAGGTTGCAGTGTTTTACTACGCATTGTCGTAAAATTTGGTTGTGGAGGTTGAAAGGAGACAAGGTGGGACAATTTAGGACTCAAGTTCGGGCTAATACAACATGGTTGATGAATGGGGATGCAAATCGGATGTGGGAGGGTGTAGCCTCCGTTGTCCGGGCTATTATCACAGAACACCTAGGGGTATCCAAAGGGTTATCCAAAAGGCAAGAGGGCGAATGGAATCTTAGTGGTGGTCGGGCGAGGTTCAGGGGACGGTTAAGGAGAAAAGGAGAGCTTTTAAGAATCTTCTGGCAAGTACCACAGAGGCAGAGCGAGAAGCCAATAGAGTTTGGTATAGACTGGCAAAACAGAAGGCCAAGTAAACTATCTCAGTGGCTAGGGGAGAAGCATATGAGACTATGTATAGGGACTTGGATACGTTAAATGGAGTCCAAAAGATTTTCGAGCTAGCAGGAGATAGGGTACGTAGTACGAATAATTTCAACCAAATTTGTTGTATACGTGATGAAGCAGGGCAGGTACTCTCAGAGGCCCAAGCTATCAGGAGGCGATGGCAGATGTACTTCTATGGCCTATTTAACGTAGGGATAATGAGCGACTTAGAGTTAGGCGAACCCTCTATATCGAGACATATCCTTACCAGGCACACTTGGGAAAGGGTCACGAGGGGTGAAATAATAAGGGTTATATGAGGGATGGGGAGCAGAAGGGCAGTAGGGCCGGACGAGATCCCTATAGAGGTATGGAAGCAAATAAGAGTTGTTGGTATTAAGTGGCTAGTCCAACTCTTTAATGTGATCCTGGCGATGGCCAAAATGTCGGATGAATGGAGATTGAGTAGGTTGATCCCCTTATACAAGGGCAAAGGAGATGTTCAACATTGTCACAACTATAAAGGCATCAAACTACTGAGTCACACCATGAAGTTGTGGGAGAAGGTAATTGAAAAAAGGATCCGGAGAGCTGCTTCTATGTCGACCAATCAATTTGGGTTTATGCCTGGTAGGTCCACGATAGAAGCAATGCATCTTCTTCGTAGACTCATGAAATGCTATAGGGAACGAAAGTGGGATTTGCATATAGTTTTTATTGATTTAGAGAAGGCGTATGACAGGGTTCCTAGAGAACTCCTATGGAGGTGTTTGGAGTCAAAAGACATTCCTATGACCTATATTAAAGTAATTAAGGATATGTATGAAGGAGCACTGACTAGTGTAAGGACGATAGAAGGAGACATGGAAGTATTTTATATCAGTGTTGGACTACATCAAGGTTCTACTTTAAACCCTTTTTTGTTCACTCTAGTATTAGATGAACTTACCAAACATATACAAGGAGATGTACTTTGTTGTATGTTATTTGCTGACGATATTGTCCTAGTGAATGAGACCAGGGAGGGAGTCAATTCCAAGCTAGAACGTTGGAGGGATACATTAGAATCGAAAGGTTTTAGAATGAGCAGGTTTAAGATGGAATATTTGGAATGCAACTTTTCGGGTGACCAGCGGGTACATGACACGGCGGTGACAATCGGTGCTGAAGTCATACCACAGAAATCGTGTTTTAAATATCTTGGGTCCATCATTCAGAGTGATGGTAATATCGATGCGGATATAGTACAACATATTAGATCTGGATGGACCAAATGGAGAAGTGCATCAGGGGTTTTATGTGACAAAAAGATTCCTGTAAAACTTAAGGAGAAGTTTTATAAAACAGTGATCTGTCCAACTATGTTATATGGGGCAGAGTGTTGGCTTGTCAAACGTTGACATACAAGACAATTGTTGGTGGCAGAAATATGTATGCTTCGGTGGATGTGTGACCTTATCAAAAGAGATAGGGTTCGGAACCGTGTGGTGAGAGATAAACTACAGGTGGCTAGTATGGCCGACAAGTTCAGAAAGACTAGACTTAGGTGGTTCGAATATGTACGCAGGAGGCCCTCTGATGCTCCGATGCATAGTTGTGAGAGTATAACACTTAGTGAATACAAGAGAAGTAGGGGGAGGCCTTACAAGACCTGGAGGGAAGTGATCAAGAAAGATTTGACTGAGTTGGACCTTAATGAGGTAGTAGCTACAAATAGACGAGTATGATGTAATCGGATAAGGGTAAGGGATTAACCTTGAAAGTTCACCGTTATAGTAGAATAGTTATTTGGAGATGGGACTCGTGGCAGGCAGATTACGGGAACAGTAGGATTGGCATACCGGTAGGGTATATAAGTGAGGACTCCTATAATAACTAGAAACGAAGTGAGTCGGTGTTTGCAGCTTATCGAGTACTCGCGGATCTGGACTCCATCAGGTTTACCCTGTATTTTTTAATTTATTATTTATGTATTTAGAGTAATATTTTTATTTTTATTTTTAATTATATATATGTATATATATTATTTTAAATAATTTACTGTGCTAGTTTTACCTTTTCCCTCTGTTACCTATATCATTCATATCTTGTCTCATTTGCATGTAGGTCTATCGGAAACAACCTCTCTACTATACAGGGGTAAGGCTGCGTACTATCAGACCTCTCCAGATCTTGTTTTATTACGAAATTTTAGACTGGATGATGATGATGGTTAGTCTTTTCCTTGCTCCCACAAAGCTAGAGGCCTATCGTCTCTTTTTTTTTTTTTATTACATTAGGTATCCCAACTTAGCCGGACTAATCCTAATCCCCTAAGACCCCACCCCAAGAGCCCTAGAGGGGGTAAACCTGGAAACCCCAAGATCCCTCAGGTTCCTACGTCGTCTGTATACTTCTGCGCACAAGGAGTCTTCACATACTTGATTGTTCAGCTGATGATTGATCGCTGGCCTCCCCTTTGCTCAGCATCAGATTCCCATCAGCCCCCAGGTTTCCTAGTAGCTCCAACTCCCACACTGCCGCTAGAAACGAGACGTCCGTAATTGATCCGATCAAGGAGCTGTGCCCAAGAGGCTAGAGGATCATCAATAGGAATAAAACCTATTTCTCCTCCTTTGGCGTGACTCGAACTCAAGACCTCCTGAAAGGGAGAGCCTTAAGTGAGGAGCTTGGATCACTCGGGCCACTCCTACTTGTCAGGCCTATCATCTCTTTGATATGATTTATAATGATGAAGTTACATGATTGGGTTGTGAATTTCAACCCAGATATAATACAAGCATACGTGCCTATGCTGTTGAGTTGCCTGATTACTATTCATGACAACAATAATGTTTAAACAATAGAAGTACAGTTACCTTTGCAACTATTCCTACGAGAAGCAAACAAAGGGCGTTAACCCCACGTCAAAGACTTTGAAGATCCTGAATTTAGATATAATCACACTTTTAGATGATTTTCCAACTTCCTTCTTTGTGTCCTTGGATCTCTCTATATGTCCTAGCATCCACCGAATCTAGAAACAATCTAGCTGACCTCATTAGGAAGATTTTCCAACAAGACTTAATTTGTACTCCTGCTACAGCTCTAAGTCTTTTAAGGAATACTTATTCTCTAAGCCCTTGCTTGTAAGTTATTCCCCCAAAGGGATGTATATTTTCTGTGCTCCAACGGCAGTCTGCTCCAGGACAGACCGCAAGTCCATGGTCCGCAAGGCCACTAGACCCGTTGACCGCCCTACCTCAATACCTTGCACTCCTTGTTCTTCTCATGAATTGCCCATTGATCCCAGGATCCTTTATGAAAAGATCAGAAAGAGTAGTTCTCCTAAGCAGAGTGCCTATTTGCACAGGAAAAGCTTTGCAACCGGTACTAGTGACGGCAATAATTTAACTAAACAAAGTGAGTTACGTAGAAAAAGCGATGCGCATGGTCCTTCAAGGTATCTTCCTAGAGATAAGGATGCTCCATATATAGATTGGATTTCTGATTCTGATCAGGTCTCAGCATTGGTTCCTAGTCATCATGCAAAGCCCAGAAGTCCAAGTTACTGTCAATCTCCTGCTTTAAGATCTTCCTCATCAGCACGCTCTCGTGATTTGAGTTATGGGTCTGGTTATGTTTCTGCACTGATTCCTGACAAAGGATCAAAGTTCAAGCATGGAATCTTAAATGAGTCTCCTGCTTTCGCATCATCTTCCTCGGCTCGCTCACATGAGCAGGTTAATTTCTTCCTAATATCATCCAAGAATGTAGACGAATTTTCTCATTATGATTGGTATATATTCTTTACGACAAATTTTGCAGGTTGTAGTTTTGAAGGTGTCAATCCACTGCAAGGGTTGTGAAGGAAAAGTGAGAAAACATATCTCAAAGATGAAAGGTAAGCTTCCAGTCTCCAGTTTTAGTGTCCAGAACTGTTTGTTTAACGGCAGAAACGCATGGCTATGTTAATCAATTTATTTCAAGTTTCCATTATTAGTTGATTAAGCCTCCAGAAAACAGCTGAACTCATGACATTCCTTGTTTTCATAAGGAACATCAGTAGGAGATGGTGATAGTGATTTCCATTTTAATGCAGGAGTGACATCATTTAGCGTCGATTTGGATACAAAGAAAGTTATAGTCATAGGGGACGTGACCCCTTCAGGCGTGCTGGAAAGTGTGTCGAAGGCTAAGAGTGCTCAACTTTGGCCTTCTTCACCAACATGACCATCATCTCTAACGTCTCCATCTCCTTACTGCTCTACCCAACATTTTATACTACTAGCCTACTGTTAGAGCATGCATCGGTAACAGTACAACTATTTTTCTTTGTTTTCTTGCTGCTGTCATTTACGTTTTATACTTAATCCCTGAGAGTGTTGTATCACTAATATTTGTTTCAATCATCATGTCTAGTATGTAATGTACATGTGGAAGTCTCAGACATTTTAGATTTTGGTGGTTTTTAATTGGATAAATATCTGTCTCACCAAATTTACGTATTGTCTGTTGTACAATGAAGATCTTATAAGACAGCAAAGATTTCGAGTTACCGTTTAATGTCTTTCAAATCCTTATAAGATATCACATTCTTCGTCTGTTCCAATAATGATGCAATATAAGCACAGAGGGCAACTTTACAGAAGTTGTCTGATAAAATGATTGTAAAGTTGTGGGCACATAATAGCATGATCGCGAAACAACCACAGCATGCATCATGACAGCCTGTAAACGTACGCATGAGAATTTAGGCTCGAGGTCCAGGCGGGTCAGGTTTCTTGTTCAGGACATAGTGAGGATACTCCACGTCGCCCTTTCGGTTTTCTTCTTATCTTTTTCTATTTTGCAGTGTTTTCGAAGTCAATATGAAGTTAAAGTATAACTTACACAAATTATTAAGGTGGTTCGATAAAAAAAATAATACGTACCAGACCTAGAAATTATAGCTTGATAACATAATTAAACATCAATGGCAGAATTGGAGTCCAGGAATTAAACTAGAGGCTTACTATCTGAACGCAGATGGTCCTTATCTATTCAACATGAATTATCAATAACACTTTCATCAAGAGAAAATCAAAGCACTATATCATCAAGTTCTGTTCTTCTCTTTTTATTAACAAAATAGTATATGTCGAAAAGAAGAAACATCAATTACTCTTCTTTTTACTTGCATTATCTCTAAAGCTAAACCATCAAACTTGCAATCTACTTAAAATCTTAAATTAATATTATTGTCTTTCATATTCTTTTAGTTTATGTAATACTATGGAAATTTAAGGTTACATATTAGTTTTTTTAATTTATTACCTATTGAATAAAAATTAGAATTTCTATTAATTTATTGACATAAAAAATTTACCACTTGATACCTACTTGACAATAATCTTATTTATTTGTGGTCCACCATAATAATTATAAGATTAATTTTGTAATAAAGTTAAACTTCGAACATGTTATTGTTTTTTATAATTTTAATTAATATTATAAAATTACGTAAATTTCAAATTTTAAAATATAATTTTCCTTTTTCAATTTAACAAAGTCACTTAAGTTAATAATATAATGGCTTTAGAAAAATCTTAGTATAAACATATTAACTCTAAAATATGAAGATATACCATTAAAAAATTCGCCCTAATGCACAAGAAGAAAATGGAGTTTAGTGACTGATGGAAGGGGAAGGTATTTTGTCAATTAGTGAATTTGTCGAAAGAAATTACTAACTGCACCAGTCGTTAGAGAAACAACTGTCGATAATCTTTAGCAACGGAATAGAAATATTTCATCGGTAATTTACTGACAAACATTTTTATTCTTGTTGCCACATATAGCGATAGAATTTTTAAGTCCGTCAGTAAATATTACTGACGGAAAAAGTTTTGAAAATCTGTCGAAACATTTAGTGATAGTAAGCTATTTCCAGTAGGTAAATTTAGTGGTGGATTTTGTAAGTAGGTCAGTAAATTTAGCGACAGTTAGTTTTCTTATTCTGTCGATAAATTTAGTATTAAATTTACCGACATATATTATAATTTCATCGATAAATGTACCAATATTGTTTTTCATTTTTCATACATTTAAGTTGTAAATTTAATGTTGATTGGTACTATTATGATTTATATTTAATTTCTACAGTTATCTGGTGATAATATATTGAATTTTTTTACATTTAATTTATCTAAACAGTAAGTTGAATGATAATGTAAAATAAAAATTATCTTAATTGATAAGAAAAATTATTATCTATAATAATAAATATGTAACTCATACAAAATGACTTGAGAATAGCAAAACTAAGCTATATAGTTGGTGAAGGCGGATGGTCTGATTACTGCGATGAGATGTTGTCCCTCCCCTTTAACTCATTCACCTCATTACGGAGCTGGGTCATGTGGTCCAATGATTATTGCAACTGAGTTGCCAGCATCTGTACTGTGCTCTCAAGCTGAATGACTCTCTCATTGGATACGGACCACCTACTAGATGCAGTTGTACTGGACATGAAAAATTGCAAATAACATGTGTTCGCAAATGAACCTAAGCCGAATATCCTTCCACAATGGTTCTTACCACCCACTGCATCAAGATATGCGTAACTCTCATCAATAGTTTCAGAGTGCTGAGATTGCCGTTGAATGTTTTCTTGTATTTGGTCCCATCAAGAGGTAATGTTTATGTTAATAAGTAATAATTATTAAGAATTGATATTAAAGTATAAATTTTATATGCATTAAGTTCTCTACGTCGAGTGTTGACGAATATCACACCATCATGCTTCTTAATGCCTATTTGGTGGAGAAAAGTGCTTATTAACCTCCAAAAAATCCATTCAAACAGAAACTTAGTATGGGCGTGCAAAAAAAACTGACGGGATGTGGGATTCCTACCCATAGACTTTTCATGCATTAGAATAAAATATTATAAGTGAACTACAATTTTCAAAAATTTCGGCAAATTTTTCTCTATTTTTGTGATATTTGCTTATTGAACAAAGAAAGTAACTCAACAATATAGTCATATATGACATTGGACATTTATAACATTATCATTCTCTATAATACACATAAATTTTTATTCCAGAATTCACAAATCAAATCAAAGTAAAAAAATTAGAATATAAATGTAAAGTGTGGATACTTTCTCTGCATACTCCTGGTAGGTAATAGATCCTCCACTATGTACAAGAAAACTCTTTTCCCCTGATGCTCCGTATTTGTTTACGGAATTGCACTCCAAAATGGACATTACCTCAGGTGATGTCCAATACTGCTGCCAACGTCATACACCAATTTTGTGTATTATACCAAGAAAGTCTCTATAACGTGTACGAGCCCACCTCTCCCATATTTTATAAATTACCGCATCAAATTTAGAATTTCAAAAAAAATCTTTCTGAAAAAAAACATACTATAAGAACTTATAACCTGTAATATTTATCTAATTAATGTTTAAAATTAATTAGATAAAAATACAAAAGAAAATTTTCTCCTAATAATAAAAATCCTTTGTCGCTTGAGAGATACTCTTCCATATATAACCTTTAAGATCAATCTTCTCCTTGAACTTGATGTCATGTTTCTTGGGCGCGTTCTAGACGGGTCCAACCTAATATATAAGCAATTTTATATCATTTTCAAATTAAAATCTATAACTTCGATATAAACCTATGGTGTTATCATGTATGTATTTTCACTCACAAATTGTTGATAGTTGTGATGTAGGTTCTTCCATCTACTCCCTTATCTCTAAGCTGGAGCTTGCCTCCTTCATCTACAAGGTTTACCTCTAATATCTATACCGGTATAGGGATGATAGATAGTGAAGGGTTGCTGGATGGCTTAGCAAGGCTGCTAGATGGTATAGTAGCAGGTACAAAAGGTGATGCCTTATTTGGATGTGTAGTAGCTGGAGGTAGAACACATTTTATTCTATAGTAGCTATAGAATGTGATGTTTCACTTAGAAAGTAACTGGCTCCAAATCATGGTAACTTTAACCTTGGCCGCATCATATCTTGTTTTATCTTTGATGACATATTTTTAACCTGAAATTCACATTTTATTGAGTATTCCAGTAATAGAACAATATAAATTGAATATATAAAAATATATTGTTAACGCAATAATAGATTTATTCATATAATATTCTATTACAAACATAAATTAATTGTTATCATGATCACTTAATTGTGAATCAAAATCATCATCATCTTCTTTTTTTAAAGAATTAGAATCAAACTCAGACTTCTCTTCAAATCTCTCACCCTCCTCATCCACTCTAGTAAAAATTTCAGCATATTTATTGTTTGGATCGTTCAAAGGTTCATTCTCATCATATGTAACACATGCATTTATTTCTTAAACATCTTCCTGAAATGCTTTACTTTCATTTCTCTTATTTTCTTCTCTTCTATGTAATTCAAAAACACCTCTAGGTTTTACTTTTCAAAGGCTAACCAATCTAATTATCTCATAGTAAGCTAGGAAAAAGGATATAATTTACCTGCATTGCTTGCATCACTAGTAGGAAAGGTTCAAATTGTTTAAATCTTCTTCGTTGGTTGATTTCAACCAAATTATATCGGATGTGCATTTTTGTACCAACATTAGGAGTTGGATCAAACCAATCACACTTAAATATCACACTCCACTTTATTGGCAATGTAGGGTACTCAATTTCATGTATCTTAATAATTTTACCATAGTAATCCATCAATTCTCACTGTATACAAACCCCACCATTTACTATTGCCATACTATGACCATGATATTCTGTATGAAATTTACATCCATTAACGAAATACATTGGATAGGATTTAACAGTTCTTAAAGGTCCTTTCGAAAGATTACATTTGAACTTGTTCTCGATTGGATTTTCTAGGGCCTACAAAAAAATCATATTAAATAGTATAATATCATTTGAACACTTTGATCTGATATTCAACCATTTCAATAATTGTAAGTGAAAACTTACATATTTCTTGAACCATCAAGGAAAGTGTCTTTTAACTTCTTTATTGATATCATCCTATGTTTTTTAGGGCATTAGCTCGCATAATTGATTCCTCGTATAATCTAAAGGCATTATTATGTATTTTAGTTATGAACAAAACTAACTTCAAAAAAAATAATCAATTTGAAAATCAACTTCAACTTACTGCACAAAAGGTTGAACCTTTTGACAGTTCAACAAAATGTTACCATGGGCAGCCTCAATTTCTTCCTCTATTAATATTCTTCTTGTTGACCATCTATATGTCTATCCAGGATGTGTGAAAATAGATAAGTTACCATCAACATCACTCATTCCTCCCCCATTGTCATTACGAGGAACTTTTCTTTCTCTTATGTGCACATGTGGCTCAAAATAATGTGAACAAAATGTTATTGTTTCCTCCACTAAATAAGCATTAAAAAAGTGATTTTATAGTTAGTATCCTTCATGTTTCATGGTATGTGGCATTATGAATCGAGAAAGCAAGTTATTGCTGTAACTCCTAAGTTTGGGGAATTTTTTACCAATAAATCTCATAGGAGCTACATTAGGAGTTTTCAATCTATATACCATCCTAGGGGTTTATTATGCATTGGATCATCCATAAGAAATCAAACTCATTCCACATACAGTAAATACTTATTAATTCATACATCTACTCGTCAATGATTCAAAAGAAATCAAAACATAAATACTTAGACTATTAAAGAAGAACATAAAAACTCATCAATGATTATAAGAATATTTTAAATAACAAAACAAAATCAATATCTCCTTTGCATTCACACAAAACCTAAACGAAAATACTCGTACAATTAAAGCAACACGTATGGTAGATAGTAGTTAGACGACTTAACTAGATGGATAGACAACCACAGACTACAAAGAAGAAGGATGAGCGACACTCTGCAACACAAAATAGGGCTTGTGAAATAGAAATTTTCTTATTTAATATAATACACTTGTTCAATAGTTTTATACTTATATCAGTTGCATTCAACGCCAAATTTCACTATAAGCATTAACACTTGAAACACTTTTAATTCTATACAAAATAGTATGATTCCATATAAAAAAATATCATCATTCTTTACAAATAAAACCACGGCCATTCACTAGAAGTTTGTTGTTTTGTATTTTGATGACATTTTGTTGTACAGTAGGGATTTTGATGAACATATGTGTCATTTATTAAAATTCTAAAGATCAAAGAACCAAACTAAAAATAATAAAATAAATTAAAAGGCAATTGGTCTAGCTTTCCGAATCTTATCATAAGTCTTAATTCTAATGTAACATCTCAAACTATCTGCCCATAGATATTGTCCGCTTTGGGTTACTCCTGAGGTCAAACTCCTTACGGTTTTGCTCTTCCCACCCTTAGGAAAACATGTCTTAGGGGGAGAGGTATCCATACCCTTATAAGGTATATTTCGTTCTCCTCTCTAACCGATGTGGGATCTCATACTCTTCACTCCCTTAGGGCCCAACCTAGCTGACACAACAGTTCAGGTACCGGCTTTGATACCATTTGTAATAACCCAGACCACCCGCTCACAGATATTGTCCGCTTTGAGTTGCCCCTAAGACCAAACCTCTCACGGTTTTGCTCTTCCCACCCTTGAGAAATCGTGTCTTTGGTGGAGAAGTATTAGTACCCTTATAAGACGTACTTTGCTCTCCTCTCCAATTGATGTAAGATATCACACTCTCTGCCTCCCTTAGGGCCCATCCTTCATTAGGGCCCAGCCTAGCTGGCACAACAATTCGGATACCAGCTTTGATACTACTTGTAACATCCCAGATCACCTGTCCATAGATATTATCCACTTTGGGTTGCCCCTAGGGCCAAACCTCTCACGGTTTTGCTCTTCCCACCCTTAGGAAAACACGTTTTAGAGAGAGAGGTATTCGTACCCTTATACGGTATACTTCGACTCCTCTCCAACCGAAGTGGGATCTCACACTCTCTACCTCCTTAGGGCCTAGCCCTCTTTAAGGCCTAGTGTAGCTAGCATAACAGTTCGGGTACCAGCTTTGATACCATTTGTAATAGCCCAGACTACCCGCCTGCAGATATTGTCCGCTTTGAGTTACCCCTAGGACCAAACCCCTCACGATTTTGCTCTTCCCACTTTTGGAAAAACGCGTCTATAGTGGAAAGGTATCCATACCCTTATAAGGCGTACTTCATTCTCCTCTATAATTGATGTGAGATCTCACGACCAAACCTATGAAAATTCGTAATATGCCATACACAAACCAAATATGATCAAATTTAACATAAATATCATAATGAAAATATGCATATGAGTAAAACCTAATATAAAATATAATAAAAACATAAAAATTACCTAAAGAATAGTGAATAAAAACCTGATATAAATAATATGAAAAACCTACAATATTAATCTCTAAAGTTTTACATTTTTTATCATTATGAAAGACTAAAAATAAGGAACTATTGGATGACACATAAAATTCAAGTATCAAAAACTAAATACTTGATAACATGATGCACTAAAGATAAATAAAAATAAAGCTTAAAAGATCAAAACGAGGAAACACAAAGTAATAAAGTCTATTGAACCTTGAATCATTCAAAAAATTCACAAAATTTAAAAATATTATGAAATATTAACAAAGACTTAAATGCTAGTAAACTAAATATGCATTATAATCTAAAAAGGAAATAATTATGACTAATAGAAAGAGAAGAAGCCAACAATTTTACTTGCCAAAGAAAACTAATGTTTTTAATCTTAGGAAGCTTATTTCGTCACCTTAAAATTTTCCTATAAAAACATATTCAATTATGAAAAACCAAGAACATGAATTTAAAATAACAAAGTAGCATGAATATTTCATAACCTTTTAGATAGACAAATGAAATGATACATTTTCAAACATGGTGACTTTTCTAGGTTAGAGACAAAATGTAAGTCTTTAGGTTTAAGTGAGGATTTTCATGAAGTCAACGTGATATTTTTCCTAGTATTGATGGATTCTTATGAATTTCTATTGAATGTATACAAATGAATTCAAAATTTGTATTTCTAGGTTTATACGTGATACTTTTTTCTTTCTTTTATGCTTAATATGTGAAATTTTAATGCATTGCCAAAATGAGGAAAGGAAAAGAAGTGAGAGATCATAATTATAAAAAATGAAATAGTCTTAATAATTAATTGTAAATGAATAAAATAAAAGCCTAATTCATCTAAGTGAAATTCAATCTCAAGCCTAAATTTAATTTCAAATTATCCAAGTTAAATATTCAACCAAATTCAAAGTACAAAATCATTAAAAGCCCTAGGTACCAAATCACTAAACCTTAAGCATTCTCCATTTTTAAATCGAAATCTAAAATTTCTTGAAGCTTTAAAAACCAACATAAAATATGCTTGGACATGAGGTTAGATTGAATTTTTAAGCTTTTAAACCAACAGATAAGATCGTCATTAAAATTCAAAAATTTTAATTTTAAACTTATTTCCAAATATTAAATCCTTTGGTTATTTAGCGTAGGCCTAAATACTAGGTTAAAAGTATAATTGAGTTTAAGACAATCAAAAGGCTGCCACTAAACAAAAACATTTTCTTCCATACTACTATTAAAAATTGTTTAATTTTGTAAACACTCAATTCACCCCTCTTGAGTTCCACTAGGGACTATCATAAATTAACAATTCAAATAAGTAAAGTTTAATCTTATTTTTATGATTATTAGAATAACAAGCAAATAAGTACAATGAATTGTGTATGGAGATAAGGTACAGTAACCTAAAAAAGTGATGTTTGACTGTATCCCTTAATATTTTACAACGTCATAAGACTTATTGAAGCCATTCACAAAATTCCATAATGGTAGACACAAATAAAAATTCCATAACATTATCAAAGAAGACAAATTTCCCAAATATTGAATCTCAAGTTGACAAATCCAAATTAAGTCCTCAAAAATTTCAACTTAATTTTCCATTACAAAACAACACTGAGCTACTTAATAATTTACACTTTATACTATTAACACAAAGTGGAAGCAAAATTACTGAATCAGTTAGCAAACAGAAAAGATGACAGAGGAGCAACGTGCGGTGAAGGAGCAAACAAAGTAGTTGGCAACATGCAACTGTTAAAAGGAGCAGACACGCAGAATCGAGCAGTATGTTGTACATGTTTATTTTGTAGTGATAAGGTCTAAATTTGTTTCAGATTTATTTTTTAATTAAGAGGTTATGTAAAAACTAGAAAAAGAGAGGACAAAACCCACCTTAACTGACGACAATAGGGACAAAGTTGAGGATGGCGACATGGAGGACAAAACCGATGGTGATAGGGAGGAGGATGGTGACAAAGACTAGGATGGTGGCGATAGTGAGGAAGAAACCGATGGCGATAGGGAGGAAGAAACCAGCGGTGACAGAGAGGAGAAAATGATAAAAAGCAAATGATGACGGAGGAGGGAGGGAGGAACACCAAACGACGTCATTTTCATTTAACCTAAAAGCTACTGAAGCCCCTTAACTAAAAGATGTTGTTTTAGTTTTATTAAAAACATTGAAGCCGGAACAAACGACAATGTCAATTTTACCGATGCATTAACAATTTTGTTAGTACACCCCGACATTTATTTAAGCTGCCAAGCATTCCCGCTTATTTTACCGACGAATATCGTCTTTTCATCGCTATATTTTGTCGAAAAAATTACCGAAATAATTTCCCTCTACCTTTACCAACAAATATTTTTTCTGTCATAAAATGCAATTTTTTCTAACAATATTATAGACGGAAATTTATTTTTTGTTAATAATTTACAATGTTTTTTTCAGACGGCAATATTCTATCGCTAATTTGTAATTTTTTTGTAGTGACAATAGGGATAGAATTTCCCTATTCATCTAGTAGAGTCATGAAGAGTTGTTTGTAAATACTTAAAATGTTGTTAACAAAGTCTTTACATATATTCTTCTATGTTATTTATAAGTGTAAGGCTCTTTTACTATGTCAATATGTATAAACAATGAGGAATAGTATCAATTTGCATATTCAATTCAAAAAGTTACTTTTTTGATGACATGATATGTCTATTAAATAATATATATTTATCTATTAACTGCATCATCAAAAATTAACGTTTTAAACTAAATTATTAAGGTTTTAAAAAATTGGTCACTCAATAAAAATTTAAAAGTTTGAATATTAAATTAAAAATTCAAAAAGTTGAGCATTTTAGAGTTAATTACCCTTTTTTTTCATTGGAGACGTTACTACTAACATATATGCATTAGCACTAAAATTTTTAGATGAAGAATTAATATAGTCATCATTAAATAAAAATTTATTTTATAAAAGTAATATTAAAAATCTAATTTAACGAGTTATGTAATCATCATTTGATAATTATTAATAGTTATTATAAATAAGAATATTAATAACTACCATATCCACAATTACAAAATTCTTTCAAACTTTAAATATCCTGCATTTATAGTTTTAGATGGAATAGATTTTGGAAGGGATATTAGAGTCATATACGATTATTTTCATTCGTCTTACTAAATTAAGGAATCATTTGCGTCTCCAATACTTTTAACAATTTCTCCCACTTTGGCTTAAAGACGTGACCATAACTTGTACTAAACAAGTTCTTCAACTGTTTGAGCTTTTCGAGCAAGATCACGAGCCATTATCATCTCCAGCGAAGTGTTCCTCTGTCCACCACTGCTTCAATGGCTCCTCCATCTATGCATCACGTTACACCTACTCCTTCTCAATTCTGGATTTCGTAAAACAAATGAGGCCACTCCATGTCTTCAACTATAGGGCTGAGGATTATCCATTCCACCAACTCTGTATGTGTGTTCCACTACCTTCCGTTGTTGTTAGTATAGTTAAGAACCATATATATCCATAAATTTTAACTATTTAGTTCCCAATCTGAAGCAAGATTAATTTTCATATTGAATTAGTATTTTTGGACTGTTGAAACTAAACCAAATATATGGGAATCAATATTATAAATACCTTACTCCTACTAAATTTAGTTTTGGTTTAGTATTTTTGGACTATTGAGACTAAACCAAATATATGAGAATCAATATTATAAATATTTTACTCGTACTAAATTTAGTTTTGGTATAGTATTAATATTGAATAATACTAAAAATTATTTCGAGAAATATTTTAAAATTATAAATTAGTCTTTAATTTTAATGTTTACATACAAATTTAATATTAAACCAAAGATGTGGTAGATATTATCATATTATTGGGTTTATATCAAGATTGAATTTTTATGCTTAATGATCTTATAGTTTCAGGGGTTTTGTGCTTCTATATTTTCGTGTTTTGTATGATTTAAAGTCGAATTATTTGAAACTTTATTACTCTTTTATTAAAGAGATAATATATTTTGTTATATTTTAGTTTTAAAATATTTTTTAAAAGTTTAGTTATATTTTATTTTTTATTAGTTATGTGTTAATTGTGATTTTATTTACTTAATGATTTAGTATGCCAGTTTTACTTATTTACTCTTTAATCTGCATCACTCTTTTATTGTCACATCTGCATGTGAATATATCGGAAACAGCCTCTCTATTATATAAAGGTAAGGCTGCGTACTATTAGATCTCTCTAGATCCCACTTTATTGTGGGACTTCGGACTGGGTGTGATAAGGAAAGAAGTTCCTGTAAATTTTGAAGGATATATACTTCCATAGATGTACTTACTTGATTTTCCACAAGCACTTTAATTGTTGAAATTTAACTTGGAATTCACTAACTTCATGGATTAAGTCTCTGGACTGCACCACAGACGTCGCAAATTTCAATTGTATAGAGAGAGTTCCATAATCGAGAAAAGTATAATAAACACATATTTCTCAACAGTTTCAGGAATTTCCTGCAGAGAGGGAAACACACTAGTCAGAAAAATATATAGTTAACAGCAGTAGAGTCTCAGAACCAGCCGGTTTATTCCTAAGAATGTCTTAACAGTTGCAAACCCTTTGGCATTGACATGGTTTCCAATGCCTCCCATGATTGCGAGTTGAGACCCTAAAACAGTTGTTCGGTGCATGGACTCCAAAGAAGCTGATGCTATCAACATAACCACCCTCCTCAAACATGGTTGTGAAAGCCATGGTCTGGCTGATACCATCTTCAAAACTCGTGACATAAAACCTTTGTGGCCTACCAATCAGGGCTGAACCAAGCTTGTAGCCCTCTATTAACTCTCATTGTTAATAACAGTCAATGTCCCGAACATTAGCTTCTGAATGGTGATTCCTAAAGGAACCTGAATACCGTTTATGGCAGGGTTAATCCTGAACCACCATTGATGATGTTTCCACTCTTCTGAATCATATTGGGTGTATTGCCAGCAAGTCCCGTGAGGAAAGAGAGGTTGTTGTTGTTGATTATATCGTTATTGTTGTTGTTAGTACTAGAACACCATTATTAATTGGTAAGACTGCACCATTGGGCTTGGCAAAAGGGACTTGACCATTGACTGCTGGATTGGATACGATTCCAGTCACAGCTCTGGGAGGTCATGCATTAAGAAAGGTTGTGAAAAAAATATACATACAAGGTTTTAGAAAACAAGCATCAATATATATGTATATATTGATAGAAAAACATTGGTACAAACTTGGCTCTCTTACTCTTTTCTTCACTCTTAAAACACTACCCTTACAACCCTTTTTATACCCATCAAAGGACTTTAACATCTTAAAAAAAACTAAAACACCACTATAATAAATGAAGTTACATTAGCACAACTAATAATATAAGTTGATTTTATCTTCTTTCCTCTACAAGAATCAAGAATATCATCGGATTTGACTTCTAACACTCCCCATCAAACCTGACTTTGCATGTCAAGCTTTTCTTTGAGTTTGTGAAATACATCAGTGTTTAATGACTTTGTAAAAATATCCACAAGTTGATCTTCAGTTTTGAAATGAATGAGCTCTACAGTTTTATCTTTCACTTACTCTCGAATAAAATGATATATTGTGTCTATATGTTTGCTTCGGCTGTGTGACACTGGATTTTTTGCAAGTGATATAGCAGATTTGTTGTCAATGTATATTATAATCGAACCTTCTTATGGATGACATAACTCACTCAAAATATTCTTTAACCATATTGCTTGACATGTACCTGATGCTGCAGGGATATACTCGACTTTACACGTTAATAGAGCAACTATTTGTTGTTTTTTTATGACCATGAAAATATTGTTGATCCAATGTGAAATTCATATCCAGATGTGCTCTTTCATCATCTAAGTCTCCACCATAATCACTATATGAATAACCAATAAACTTTAAATCTTGAGAATGTGTATAAAATAGACTATGATTTATTGTACCTTTAATATATCTTAAAATTCTGTTTACTGCAATAAAGTGATCTTACTTTTTCTTCTCCATATATCTATTGACCAATCCAAATGTATATATAATATTTGGGCGTGTGAAAGTCAAGTACCTCAAGTTTCCAACTAGACTCTTGAACAATGTCAGGTTTACCAAATCTCTATTTGAATCCATTCTCAATCTTACACCTGTTCCTGCTGGGGTAGCCATTGGCTTGCGATCTTTCATTCTAAACTTGTTCAGAATTTATTCCGCATACTTCTTCTGCGACAATCTCTCATTTGTTTTATTTCGATTCCAAGAAAGTATGACATTTCACCAATATCTATCAATTCAAATTCTTTAGTCATAGCTTTCTTAAAATAACTGAACATATTCAAATCATTTCCTATGAAGATCATATCATCCACATATAAACACATAATCATGATATCTCCATCTTGATTTTTCTTCGTGCATAAGGCATACTCATGTGGGCTTTTTGCAATACCATTCCTTTTGAAATACTCATCTATTCTTATATTTCAAGACTGTGGAGCTTGCTTTAATGATGCTCTTGGAATCAAACTTGGTTTTGTTGAGGAGTCTTAATACAGGATGTCTGATGAACTATGCCTTTTGATTCATAAAAAACTGGAACATTAAATTCTTGCCCATTGTCACTTCTGACACACTTGACAGTACGGTAAATTAAGTAGGAACATAAGAAATGAAGTTTTGCATGATTGTTCGTTTTTCAAATTTATGTTTCATTAGGAATATCCAAGTAAACCTACTAAAGTCATCTACAATAATGAGAAAGTACCTATGTCCTTTAAAAGTAGGAGCATAGTTGTCTCCTCAAATTTCAACATGAATTAAATAAAAAATGGCATTGCTAACAGAAGTACCAGTAGGAAATGGTAATCTCTTCTGCTTTAACATATGACATATCTCACAAGGTTCAACATTAGAAACAGAAGGAACTAACAATTCCAATTGAAAAAAAGAAAGATAGCCTAGCTTAGTATCCCACAGTACTAAAGTTTCTTTATTACAAGTAACAAAACTAACGATAGCAACATGTGAAACAGATAAAACAACATTGGATTTCATCTTGTTAGGGAGATTCACATAAACATTGTGAACCAATTTACAAGAATGGAAAAATGCTAAAGAACAAGCTATATGGTCCGTAGCAGCAGTATCAACAATCCAATCACTGTAATGAGAATGATTTTTAGTAGAAATATTTAAAGAAATATGTAGATCAATCTCACAGTTTGAAGGAATCAAACCTGAGGTCAACTTTGACTGTATATAGTTCGACAAAGCATTGCATTAATATGATGAGAAGTAGACAGAAGTCCTTGTGTAGCTGTATCAACTGATCATACTGATCCTTGGTAAACTGAAATGTAAAAGCTTGATCCTATGAAGCCTCAGTGTGATGATGAACAACAGGTTAAGAACTAGTGTCATTAGTTTCCACAACATTAGCATAAACTCTATTTGAAGGCTTCTTGGGATTCTTCATATTGGTAGGATACACGCGTGCTTCTTCTAACACCTGCTAATGGTATGATCCTCCTTTCCACAATGTATGCATATAGGTGGTGTTGAATTGTTAAAGAACTTTCTATGTGCAGAAACATTAGTACCTTTAATAGCTAAGGTACTGATGTCATAAGCAAAGGCTTTTCTTGTTGAATAACCAAAAAGAATGCCTTATTCAAGGAAGGCAAGGGATCCATCAACAGAATTTGTGATTTCACATTCAAATAGGTTTCATTTAGTCCTTTAATAAAAACCATGATCTGATCATTTTCATGAAATTTCGTAATGTTCTTGGAAAGACCATATGAACATTGAGGAGCACAAGAACAGGATGGGATAGGACGCAACATTTGCAATTCATCCCACAAGATTTTCTGCTTAGTGAAGTACTCATGAACTGAAAGAATTCCTTATCGACAAGTATAGATTTCAAGTTGAAGATCCAATATACGAAAAGAGTTACTTTGAGCAAATCTAGCTTTGAGATCATCCCAAATCTCACAGGTAGAATCCAACAAATTATAGATTGCGCAATAAAAGGTGAGACAGAATGAATGAACCAAGAAATTACCAAATTGTTGCATCTTTCTCTAGGAACAAACAAAGGATCTGTTCAAGTTGGTTGCGAAATCGATCCATCTACAAATCTGAGTTTGATCTTGGACAGAAGCGACATATTCATGGCTCTCTGCCATTGGTGATAATTTGGTCCAGTTAGAATCGAAGAAACAAGAACAAAAGTTGGATTCTCATTTGCATGAAGATAACAGGGACTGAAAGGATTTTCTTTTGGCTTTTGAGTTGAAGCAGAAGTATTATTAGCTATCCAAGAATTGATATTAGTCATAAAATCAAACCTTAATTAGAGAAAGAAGAAAAGAATAGGCAAAGAACAAGGATAAGAAACTACAAAGTTTCTTTTTATTTGCAAAAAAAAAAAAGCAAGAAAACTTGGAAATCTTAGAAAGAATATAGAAAAACTAGAGAAGCGGAAATATTTTCTCTGATGCCATAATAAAAAGCTAAATTGAAGAAAGGTAAAAGTACATTTCATGTAACAGAATAAGAGTATTTATACAAATTGTCTTGAAAATGAAAAATAACGAACATAACTAACTGTCGGACTTTGACTTTATATAATTCTAACAAAGAGGAAGGAGCAAGAACAGAGCGGTGATGTAGAATGAGGCCGAAAAAGAGCACAAAAGATGGCAAAAAAATGGGGAAGTGTTACTTAGTTGTTTCCTTAGTATAAACTCTATGTTAATACCTAGAGAGCCATAGATCTTTATTTTTTATTTGATATTTTGATGTAATTGTTATTTATTATATAATAAAATTGTAACATTTTAAATATTTTATTCATCCTTAATTTTATATTCGTATAATGATTAAATGATTTTGTTTTATATTGTTTATATATAAAGTATGTGAAAAGTAATATTAATACATATAAATAGATTATTGTTATTTCAAATTTTTATTGTCACGGTTTTTAGAGATACGATTAATATAAAATCATAAATTATATAATATAATATATTGAGGGACAATTTTATAATTTAAAAAATTCAAAAATTATTTTATAATTTTAAAAAATTACTCAAAATAGTATTCAATATTTACCGCATTAGTACAGTATTTTATCAAAACTAAATATAGCGCTGAAGCTAGTATGATATTGGTAATATTGATTTTTGTCAGTTAATGACCCCGGGGGTCGCTCGTAGCAACTAGCAACTAGCAACTAGCAACTAGCAACTAGCAACTTGACCTGACACTTCTTTCGCGCGACCCAAATTTAAGGTATACTAACGATGCAAGTGTACAGGTTTGGTGAATATAATAATATGATAAACAAGAATATAAGGCTCCAAATGCAATTGCCATCTAAATATTTATGTATATGATTGAAGAAAAGTACCAAGAAACTTGTAATTTTGGTCATGTTATAAATTACAAGTGGCCTTTCTATGTCCGTAATCCTTCTAAATTACAGGACCTACCGTCAAGTACGG
>JANVCQ010000231.1:10573392-10586544 GCA_025531925.1 Erythroxylum plowmanianum
CTTCCGTTATTGCTTCTGATGTTGCTTCTTCCAGAGTTAGTTCAGAGGAGGTCTAGGCTCGGGTGTATGGGGTAAAGTCTGTTAACTTCGGGTTTAATTTTTGCCTCTTCTTTACTGCTCTCTTTTCGTCAAAAAAAAAAAAAAAACTCATGTAGATAATTAATATAAAACGCAGCTCCCCTTCCGAGCGCCTTACTTGATTTCGGATAGTTATCCAAACCATCAAATAGCGAAGTTTCCACCTTATAAAACAACCTCCCCTTCCCACACGACGAACTTGTATAAACCCTAACCCTTCCAATTCCCCTACATAAGTTGCCCTTTTTTATTATACCAGTTCAATCGCTCCTTAATCTCTAAATCTATTCCTCGTTTCTCCTTCTTCTATTGATCTCATCCCCCATTTACTTTGATTCTCTCTTGGATTTCTCCGACTTTACGATCTGCATCAGGTATTTCCCGATCCTGTTCCTGGTAATTTCTGTTTTCCATTTGTCTATCGACTACACTATCAGATATTCCGATGGCTGTTTAGGGTTTTGTTTTGGGGTTAGAAACGTGGATTTTTGTGTCGGTTTCGCAATTGACAGCTTCGATTTGTGTTTTCTTCGTGATTTTTGTATTGATTATCGTTGACTATGTTTTCTTACGGATTTATTAGTTATTTTCTTCTTTGGCATTTATCGATTCTTTTTTTAATATGAGAAGGGGCCTGGTGGTTTCGGATCTGTGTTTTCTAGATGATTTAATTTCCCCCAAATTTTCTATTTTGTAGGAGAGATGACGTAATGGAACTAATCACGTAGGTATTAGGTTGAATGAACGCCCCATAACCTGTAAACCTTTAATATGATCTTGTTGATTCGCAGTGCTGATTTTCTTCGCTCTCAACAGGTTTACCTCCTTTTTGTTCGTAAGGATTTGACCTTTACTGCAAATACCATGGCTACTTCTGTGGATATGGCTCTTGATGACATCATCAAGAAGAACAGAGAGAGAGGCAGAGGACGAGGAAGAGGTCGGGCCCGTCGAGGCCAGGGACCAGGTAGGTCCTTTGGTGCTGGAAGAATGTCGGGGCCCGTTCGTAAAGGTCCTCTATCAGTGAATACACGACCATCACAATATTCGATTGCCAAGGCAAGCTCAAAACTGTTGATTGAGAACCTGATGTGCTTATGACTTGAGGATCTGTAACTATGCTTAAGAAATCGAAAATACAAATAAAAACTATGGGGAAGCTTATTTGGTCTAAGCTACTAGGTCATTATTCCCAGTGGCGTTAATTTGACTATAGATCCAAGGATTTACTTGTACTTTTAACTGGGCAATCTATGTGGAGCTTAGCTACTGGTTTTGGTCTCATTAATTGTAAGCTGAGGTTTTATGGGATGCACGTTAAGTAATATGCTACCTTCCATCCATGTTATGGGGCCTAAACAGGAGGATTGGCTCGCCAAGTAACGTAGCTTAATGTCAGTTTACTCGTAACACTTAAACAGAAGGATGGGGCTCTCGAAGTAGCATAGCTTAATGTCAGTTTACGGATTAACCTACTTAACCCCTACTATGTAGTAGTATTCGATGTTCTGCTTAATTAGACGGGGAGTGTGATGGATCATCTTGCTATATCTGGATTTCTTCGGTGCAAGATCTCAATCTGTCCTAGTTCATGGCCTTTTTGCAAGGGGTTTCCTTCGCTTAACTTCAGAACTGGAGTTCTCATCTCTATCAAAGCACCGGTTTGACATACAGTGGGTCAAATACTTTACTCCCATCTGTCATCCAGTATCTCAATTTCCTGAACCTGGTGACATGGGTTTGCTTATCTTCAGTTTTGTTTATGCTTTGGCATTTTTGCTGACCTGAGATTGATTTGGAGTGGTGATCTTCTGTACTGGTATGAGCTGATGTGTTCTATTTGCTTTCATCAGCCTTTACGCAGACCCAGGAATTTGCCTTGGCGGCATGACTTGCTTGAAGATAGCATTAGAGCTGCTGGGATAATGGGAGTAGAAGTTGGCACCAAATTATATATCTCTAACTTGGATTATGGAGTTAGCAATGAAGATATAAGGGTATGCACCAAGCCGTGTGTTTTCAGATTTGATGCTTCATGTAGTGGATTTCTGAAGTAATATTTATTGGCATTAGGAGCTTTTCTCGGAGGTTGGCGAAGTGAAACAATATGCTGTTCACTACAATAAAACTGGTCGGCCTAGTGTAAGTTCTATTTCTAGACTCCTTTATATTCTTCTAATGGCTTGCTGTTAGATAAGGCTTAATTTCACATTATTTTGAGGTTGCAGTCGTTCAATGGGCTAAATAAGCCTTGTTATTGCACTAGGAGTTTGTAGCACGTAATTAATTACATACTTCACTAAGTTTGTTGTATTTATGATCATATGATATTGCATAATTTGCTGTATGCAATCATTGACTTTCCTCCATTTTGTGCGAGGGAATTTAAATGATGTAATTGTTGGCTATTCTTAAAGTGGCTCAAGAAATTTATGCTTTTTTATGGGATCTTTGATTATTATTGTTTTGTTCTTTTTGGATGTTAGAGAATCAACTGGAATTATGTTATTTGGTTGCAGGGTTCAGCTGAAGTTGTGTATATGAGGAGAAGTGATGCAATTGCAGCTCTTAAAAAGTATAACAATGTACTTTTGGATGGAAAGCCTATGAAGATTGAAATTTTGGGTGCATCAGAAGCTCCTGTTTCAGCTCGAGTGAATGTAACGGGGGTGAATGGAAGGCAGAAAAGGACAGTTGTTATGATGTATGTTTTTTGTTTTCTGCTTTTTTTTTTTTGTTATAATGAAATTGGCAAGTCTCTGAGTGAAATTTTATATCATCCTCAACAAGCATAGTCTAGCTGGTGGGGTTTAGTGTAGGGTGTATAATAGCTTCACAAGTCTGCGTACCTAATTGGTTATGAAGAAACTAGGAAATTGTGGTTACTTCGGTATCATGCATTGACAATTTGAGCTTAGGTGGTGCAATCACATTGAGGCAGCAATCAAAATCCTTTTGTTGAGAGTTTGTTTTTCAATTGTTTTCAAATGCTACCGTCAAGAAATTGATTGATGCTTGGAGTTATGTAGGACTGGAGCTGGTCGTGGTAGAGGGCTTGCTCCATCTAACCGTGGTTTAAGGTAAGGTTTTATACTTCCACATACAGTATTTGTTACATCTGTTGAATGCTTTTGTTTTCTGGATCCAAGCGTCATTCATGTTCCAATTGCCTTTTTTTTCTTCTTTCAAATGGCCTTTTCTTTTAGATTCCTTATGTGGGCCTCATAGATGTATCATTGTTTGTTTGATTGTATATTTACAATAATGATTTCTCTACTCGTTGGGTTTTGATTTAGTCAAAGTCGTCGTGGGGGATTAATGAATGCTGGCAGAGGTGGTGCTCGCGGCCGTGGCCGTGGCCGAGGCCGTGGTCGTGGCCGTGGTCGTGGCAGTGGCAGTGGCCGTGGCCGTGGGGGGAAACAACCTATTGACAAGTCTGCAGTTGAGCTTGATAAAGAATTAGAAACCTACCATGCTGAAGCTATGCAGACCTAATCATATTAGGTCTGAGAGGTCAACACATTGGTGGATTTAGTACCTTACCTTAAAGTAGCTGTAGAACATATGTTGCGGTGGTGGTAGTTACTTTCGAGGATTGATGGTAATTTGCTTATATGCTGGTGTTTACGATAAATTTGCTGTCGTGTTTGGTACTCATTTTGAATTAGTTGTGGAAGTTATATTGTAAATGAAGTTGTTGAATCTTCTGGGGAGCTGGCCTTTGTAACCTTAAAGATGGTAAATTCTCCTTCCGTTGGATCGATCTTCTGTTCGCCGACATACAACAAATCCAATTGGCTAGAGGTTGTTCGCAGACGTCTTCACAGCTATGGTTATTTATTTATAGTACCCTTAGAAGATGTACTTATGTGAAAATTCAATGACGTTTGGCTTCGCGTTTAATGCACAGTTTCTAGTTTATGCGAAGATATGATGTAATAGAATGAAATTTAGGGGAGTAGAAAAGTTGCTTGGTCTAAGTTTTGGGTTACCCATAAAAGATTCGCCGAATGAGAGTAAAGGTTTCCGGTTGGTTTTAATTAATTTTGAAAATGTTAAAATGATTCTTTTATATTCTAAAGCATTAACATTTCACTTATTTTTAGTGAAAGGCTTAAAATTTAAATGTAACATTTTACTCATAATAATTCTTGTCCGATAAATACCTATATATATATATATATAAGAAAATAATTCAGGTGATTGAAAATAAGGACTTGAGATCATATGTATGTTGGATATATACATATAAAAGAAAATCATTCAAGTGACTGAAAATAATGACTTAAGATCATATATATATATATAGTGATTGAAAATAATGACTTAAGATCATATGTATGTTGGATATATATATATATATATATAAGAAAATCATTCAAGTGATTGAAAACAATATGACTTAAGATCATATGTACGTTATCTAAAGTAATTTATCAACATTATTAAAATACAATTTGAAAATTTAAATTTAGATATAATATTTTCAAATCATAGCGTGACTATGCATTATTTAGGGAATGTTACATTTCTTATAAAAAAATGTACATTGTTAATACTATTTATTGAATTCTGAAAGATGATAAAATTAGATCATTTCAAGGCACGAACTTAGATATCTGTGTCGATATCTAACACAGATATCAACAAATATGGTTTATTCTTGAGTATCATAAGATACAAAAACATTGTCATTGAATCAATCTCATCCCCCCTTTTTAGCATTAATTAGAATGTGATGCAGAAGACACGAATTTAGGAATGGCAACCTTGTGCTTTTGCTTGCACACTCTCACAAGAACCTTAATTAGCAATTCTATTTGGTGGGATCCTTCATATATATGTTAATCTTAACAAGAACAGAGAAATTGGGTTAAACAAAACGGGCAATCAACAGAAATCTTCTTGTCGATCACACCTAACATTAATCTAAGACCAACAATCCTACATTTGTAATGTTGTTGAAATAGGTGATAAGGCTAAATTTGTTGAACTAGGAATGCGGTAAGAAAGACAAAGCCCTGAATTTAGTAAATCAGTTTGACTTCTTAGCCATTAGTTTCTTCAACAAACCTTAAACAATACCCCTGATCATATAACAGGTTTTTTTTTACTTTGTTATACACCGACCCTCTACAGTTCTTGATCTTATCTATCTATATCAAACATGCACCCCGCGATCTTATATTGCTTCAACCATAGCTTGACAACTGATACTCAAAACCTCTCCTCTTCATCATCAACTGTGTTTCTCTGATATATTTGTAAGGGGGGAAAAAAAACAAGAGTTTTCCATTCACTTCAAGTTCTAGGCCTCTCATTCTGGGGCATAAACGGTTCTTCTCTTTTTCTTAAGTGCTGTTATCTTTTACCAAGTTGAAGAGGATTGTTGGGGAGTAATATTTTGTGATTGCTCTCCTTCCTTCATAGACAAAGAAGGAAAGAAGAAGCGAGCAAAGACAAAGAGGAGGGGCTGAGTTCATGATGGTACGTGCATTAGAACGTGAAAGGAGCATTCAGGCAACAAAATCTTTCAGCCGGAGAAGAATGTACGAGGGCCAAGGTAGACAAGCTCATAGTATGATCTTAGAGAGTGGGAAAGATGCAGAAGGTGGCGAGGATAATTTATTGCATTCAAGAAGTTATGTGTCGAGGGCTATTGGAGACCGCCTTAGTGACTGTCAATATTTTGGGAGTCCTTTTGATCGCGAAAAACGTCAGATTCCACGTCCTGATGTTGCTGAGACCAAAACACCAAGCAGTCGGGAAAAGACCGGTCCCTCAGGTAAGTTTCAGTCGTTACCATGTCCAGGCTCTTGGGATTGTTATGTGAATCAGTTCAGATTCTGTTGAATGATAAAGGGAAGATGGTGATCTTTTTTTTTTGTGGTTCAGAAATGGATATGATGAAGGAAAAGTTTGCTAAATTGCTTTTGGGAGAAGACATGTCTGGTGGTGGAAAAGGTGTTTCTTCAGCATTGGCCTTGTCAAATGCCATTACAAATCTTGCAGGTAATGCAGCTTTCCTAAATAGTGCAGTTGATTTTTCTGTAGTGAACATGAAATTTGTGATTGCATTGCTTAGATGAACAATGAAATTTTAGTTCCTAGAAACATTGGTTCCAAAATGTGACATGTTTCCTGTATGATCAGTAAATCAACGATAATTAGTTGGTAAGAGGTTTATATAAATACGGCTGAATGCTAATATCTGTTTCCCCTTTTGGACTGTTACATGATGCAGCATCCGTTTTTGGTGAACAAAAGAGATTGGAGCCCATGTCAGCAGAGACCAAAGCAAGGTGGGTAAGAGAGATTGAATGGCTTCTTTCGGTCACGGATCACATTGTTGAATTAGTCCCTTCACAACAATCCACAAATGGTGTCAATATGGAGGTAAGTCAATACGGAGCATGCTAATTATGCATACATTGGTATGGAAACGTATTTCACTGACATTCTTATTTTGTGCATCTGTCTTGACTATCATAGATCATGACGACACAGTTAAGAAGCGATCTGCTCACCAACATCCCTGGTTTGAGGAAGTTGGACGCCATCCTCATTGTAAGTTGAACCATATTATTGTTCCTTGTGGTTACTGGAAAAGTGAATTCCTAGACAAGCTTAGACTCTTCCCTCGTTACCAAAATCTGCTAATCTGACAGGACCTCCTAGATAACTTTGCACACCAGAAAGAGTTCTGGTATGTGTCCAAAGACAGCAATGATTCACAGGAAGGGACTCCACCTAGAAATGATGACAAATGGTGGATTCCTACAGCTAAGGTACCCCCTGGTGGATTATCAGAGTCAACGAGAAGATGGCTGCAATTTCAGAAGGATTCTGTAAACCAAGTTCTTAAAGCAGCCATGGCTATAAATGCTCAAGTGCTGTCAGAAATGGAGATCCCTGAAAACTACATCGAGTCACTTCCCAAGGTATGGTATTGAAAGTGTCAACAACCCCCTTCTAAATCTCAAAACATCTGAGCCTTGACAACTAACATTATCTGTTTTTACTGGTAGAATGGAAGATCAAGCCTTGGAGATTCCCTATACAAGAGTATAACAGTAGAATACTTTGATCCTGAGCAGTTCCTGTCAACCCTGGACCTGTCATCAGAACACAAAGTTCTTGATCTCAAAAACAGGATTGAGGCCTCCATTGTGATTTGGAAGAGGAAGATGAATCAAAAGGATGGAAAATCATCCTGGGGTTCGGCAGTTAGTTTGGAAAAGAGAGAACTCTTTGAGGAGAGAGCAGAAACCATCCTTCTTCTCCTCAAACAAAGGTTCCCAGGACTTCCACAATCTGCACTAGACATAAGCAAGATCCAATATAACAAGGTAACGTAAATGTTGCCATGTTAATCTTCTCTCTCCAAGCCAACCGGAACTAATAAAATAGTTTACTTTGCGCAGGATGTAGGACAAGCCATTCTAGAGAGCTATTCAAGAATAATAGAGAGCTTGGCTTACACAATATTGTCAAGGATTGAGGATGTCATCTATGCAGACTCTCAGGTTCAAAGTCCACCTTCAGGGCCAAACGACAAGGTGGAGGAAGATACAGAGAAGATGATTTCGTCAGAAACACCAACATCGAAGACACTCTTAGATTTCATGGGATGGAATGTGGACCAAAAAGAGGCGAAGAAAAGCAGCTCCATAGGCAGTGGTGAATATGACAAGCTTGCTATGAAAGCCTATTAATACTGCCCCAAAAAAGTCTTCCTACTTAGAGAAGCTTCAGATCTTGAGTGGGCTAAAGAGCCCAACAGCTCGGCATTGACAACATAAATTGTATAAGTACAAAGGAAATGGAAAGGATAAAGAAGCCGAAACGCTAAAAGAAGTTGAAACTTCCTACACATTCAAATGTAGTTAGGAAATTGGATTTGACATTTACCAAATGTAGATAATGAGCTTAGCAGTTGTTGTTAGGAAAATCCACTATGTAACTACTGAGTTTAATTCATTTACTATTGCTTTGGCTAAACCAAATACACTTGCAAATAAGTGTATTATCCTTTCGGTTTGGACTTCCTGCCCTCTTTTGTTTGGCGTCAAACTTCAGCTTAGTACTCTCAGGAAACATGCAAGGGACGATAGTAGCTTCTGTACATTGAACTATACGCCAATCCGATTGATGAAAAATAGTACCTTTGGTGGGATTACAGAGTACCAAAGATGTGATCGTTGCGGGAACGACAAATGGGAAATGTATAAATGCCAAAATTTTCGATTTTATGACGCTATAGAGATGATAACATGTATGAGTTTAAGAGTTGAATCCAACTCCTGGAACATGTCCATTATCTAGTCAATTCCTCAATAAGCATGTAAAATATGCAAGATACGATGTTCAAAAGGTTCTGACATCCTTTTCTGTAACGTTTGCCAGCAAACGAAGGATAATAATATGAGAAGGACACGCAATTAGGAATCTCTTTTATCCTAGCCAACACGAGTAACTGCAGCATGTATTGCATCTGCAAGATGAGAGACTGTTGCAGAACTAAGCCCTGCCATGCTTATCCTCCTGTAGAAAAAAAAAAGAAGGTAAAAAGCACATTATATCATCACCATCCCACTCAAATTGAGCATCAGTAAACTGCATTTAGTGGTAAATATGACATTTTTAGAACCTGAAAATTAGCATCATTACAATAACCAGAATCGTGAACCTTTATCTGACTATATATAATCATATTGAAGCATTAACATTTTTGAAGAATTTGAAAAATGTTGAGTTTAATTTTTGATTAATACCAGTAATTTGGCTATGGAAAAGAGAAAGAACAACGTTAATCACAAACAGAGTTCGAAGGACAAGACTCCTTCATCCTGGACAAACATCTGACCTTTCAAATATTGTAATTTCAAGTTTCGAAAAGGATGATAAAATTACCCATCGGATGTCAGGTAAATGTGATACTCTTTGGTCATGAAGGCAACTTGTTCACTGTTCAAGCCAGTGAAGGTAAACATTCCAATCTGCTCGAAGATGTGACTCCAGCGACCAGGAGTGCCTAAGAAGAGGAAAAGAGCATTCAAAAAAATCCACAACCTAGTACATCATGATGATGTATATAACCAAGCTAGAATTAGAATATTTGAATATTGATGTAATAAACACAGATGCATGAAATTAGGATGTTATAAAAGGAAGGAGTTGAGAAAAATGCTCAAAGGTTACGCAGACAGTTTGCATCAGAAACTTGAAGGCACAGGATACCTTCCTGGTATTGTCACGTGATTTTTTTGACTAGATGTCAGCTCGTGCACAGGTCAATTTAATAACTTCATAATCTTGACCCTATATGCTAATGAAAGAAAGATAATTAAAGGAGGATAACATGAAGTGGATCAGAGTACCTCTAGCACATATAGCATTAAAAAGTTTCTCTCGCATACTAATAATCCGGTCGGCCATTCCTTTCAGCTCAATGGTCCATTCGTTATACATATCCCTGCAACAAATAACAAAAGTTGAAGAACACTAGCGGTTAATCTCATTAATTCTAACCGCTTCATCAAATGGCGTAGGTCTATGACTCATTTCATCAGATCAGATGGTAAGGAAGAAATGAATCAAACTAATAATAACTAGATAAATGTAGCATTATTGTTGGTCATTTAACTTTGAATATTCGGAATACTATGTGTATTGTCAATGAATTTAAATAGCTTATTGCTTCATTGGTCAAAAGAAGCTCTAATACTATTCCATTCTTACCAAGTGCAAATATGCATTTCTATGCTTACGCCTTATGAGCTAATAAACTATCCCAATGCTGACCAGGTATATACCTGTCTTTAAGAATTGTAGCAACAATAGATGCACCATGAATGGGCGGATTAGAATACATGGGCCGGATCACAAGTTTCAGCTGGCTCTCAACCCTGCTTGCCACATCTGCCGTCTTGCAGATCTGTAAAAATTTAGCTATATGATTATATGCTCTATTTTTCAGAAGTATTTTAAGAAGAAACCCTACGGAAACTGGAGGTTTCTATGCAAACATATAATCTTCTAACAACGAATTTGGTGCTCTAAAATAATATCCCCACCTCCAACCTAATCCCCAACTCCTTTTTCCTCCTCACTTTCCAGTATGAAACACATATCAACAAAGTGAGTTTTCCTTGATAAAGAAAAGTTGATTTGATACCATAAACCAAGAAATTAAATATACCAAGTTTAAAGAGAAGTTGATTTGATACCATAAACCAAGAAATTAAATATACCAAATTTATAAACTTAACCAAAATGGAAGCTGTTGCATTATAGAAACTCACTTATGCAAATTAAAAGCTTCAGTTATTCAATGTGCGTTAAATAAGGGCTTTTAAGCAAAAGAAGAGCATTTCAGAGAAGAGGATCTTACAACGCTGAGAGCACCAACACGTTCCCCATAGAGTCCCATATTTTTAGCATAACTCTGTGCTACTAGACACTCACCACCATCTGCAACAAACATTCGAACAGACTGTGCATCTGCATCTAGGCTACCACTTGCAAATCCCTAAAAGTATCAATGGTGAAGTACTCGTCAGTCAGAATGCTTCAATCTTCTAGCATGAAGAATATTTAATTACTACAGGGTAATAATCTAGAGGTAGTTTGAGTCTTTGGAAGAACTAGGGAGGCTTATGAAGACTTAACAGCTCATACGCAACAACAAATGCACATATGGTTATGATCTCAAATTACTTTAGCCTCCATTTTTCCAACAATGTTCCTGTACCTGATATGCACTATCAAAGAAAGGTAGTAAAGCTTTTGATCGTATCAACTGTCTGATCTGCTTCCACTGCTCAAGGCTTGGGTCAACACCAGTTGGGTTATGAGCACATGCATGAAGAAGCACAATTGATCCTGATGGTGCAGCTTCAAGATCCTCCAGCAATCCTTTATTTCACAAGTATGGCAAAAGTTCAATCTTTGAGTTGCGTAATTTAACAACTAAGAATCATAAGATACTCCTCTAAGGAGTATGAACAGACTAATATTACTAATCAAGGTTTAAGGGCATATAAGCATCTCAAATTCATTAAATCATTCAGTCAGACTAACACTATAGAGAAAAACTGAAAAACTATAATCCATAAACATTAGCAGTTACATATCTAATGTCCTAAGTTGTACATTTAACACATTAAGAACAACTATAAGCTAAGAAGCAACAACAATACAAGATGACGCCAAAATGAGTTCACTTGGAACAAAGGTCAAACCTTGGAAGTTCAGACCGCGTGTTGTTGGATCATAATACCGGTATGTCCTCACAGACAGTCCGGCAAGAGTGAAAATTTTTGGATGATTTCCCCAAGTTGGCTGTGGAATGTATATTGTGAGCTGCCAAAAAAATGGTGGATAAAAGTCAATTACAGTTTCGATTACTCCAGTCTATTTTCTTATTTAAAAAAAGAAAAGACTATTGAGCACAAATGACAATAAGGTGGTAAAAAAAAGCGACTTACTTGGTGATAATGCCTTGCAAGAAACTCGCCACCAACCCTAAGAGAACCGGTACCTGACAAGCACTGGACAGTAGTCACCCTGTTCTCTTGAATGGCTGGGCTGTTGAAAAGCAAGCAAAATATAAAATTGACAATCCAGAAAACTTTGGTTGTTGTAACAGTTAATCATTTTTATCCAAATTAATGTCCTAAACTTATTTTCAGTACCACCTTCTCACTAGTTATTCGAAAACTTGCAAGTTCCAACATCCTCTTTACCTATCAGCACCAAGAATAAGTTTGGCACTCAATTTGTTGAACTCCGCAAGCCCAACAATTGGAAGATACTCTTTGACCCGAGAACTGGAAAATGCAGAACAGTAAAGACATTAACAATTATAAAACGACAAGTGCAACCACAGATAGGAATAGCAATTTAGTAGCTTACGGATCATTAACTAAAATTTGCTCCGCCCGTCTAACAACATTTAGAACCAGAGGCTTCCCTTCCTGCGTCACACCAATAACTTTGCAATTATATGAATTAATATTGCAGCATAACACTTGCGTAAAGACCATGATCAGAGACTTTAAGCGTGCATACATGTAGACAAATAAACAATTAGTGAAAGGATAAAAAGGCAAACCTCAGTTCTGTAAGCACCAACGCCCAAATTCAACTTCTTAGGACTGGTATCCTTGTTATAAGCGACGGTGACCTGTTTGTTTGACAATAAATAAAGTGATTAACATGAAACAATTTGTTAAAGAGAGTGAGAACAACGCATTAAACGAATCCCATTAGTAAGACTAAAATTTATCAAACTATAAGGTCAAAACTTAACACCCAATTCTTTTTATATAAAAGAAATATGCAAGCAAGACTCTGATCCAATGATCTTGTAACCAACAACTCATATCTTAAAAACGTAATCTTGCTTAAGCACACATCTTCTTGATGCGTTTGATCACCTAATGGATCAAGCAACTAATTATTTGTTTGATCAGCTAATGGATCAACTGTATACTTCCAAACAAACAACGTGGGACACCATAAGCACAGAACCTGCTTATGTATGAGCGCAAATGAACAGAATAAAAACGAAGAGGAAAAAGAAGAAGAAGACAGTTACCCCGAGAATAGGATCTTCAGCAGCCCGCACGATATTAGCAAACACAGAGTCAGAATCCATAGCTTAAAGCTCTCTTTCGACCAGATTACTAACGAAGACGTCAAAGATTGATCATAGAGAGGTGTACATATATATATATAGTAACTAGTGTGGTGTGATCTCTGTTTTGGCTTCTCTCTCCTGCCCGTGCCGGCCCATTGTTTAAGGTTTGGTTTTCAACTGTCGTCGTTTCAGTATACGCTTGTCGTTTGGTTGTAATTACATCGGTTTCCCAATCAAACAATAATTGTATGTTCTGTCTCCACCTTCAATGAAAATGTTACTTAGCATTATTAAATTATAGTTACAATCAATGTTCTGAAATCCGGACCGGTCATCGAATCGGTGGCCTTACTAGTCACCGGTTTGACCGGTTCGACCGGTTCAACCACCGGTCGAACCGGTGTGACGTAATAATTATGCAATAATTATAT
>JANVCQ010000231.1:10586644-10600347 GCA_025531925.1 Erythroxylum plowmanianum
ATGCCATATGGATTATTAGCGAAATTTTACTGGTGGTGCACCTTCATCGTGGGATGCGTGTCGAAGCGACCCTTGGGTGTCCCGATATGTACCCTACGGTGAGGGGGCGCTACATAAAGGCCCTAACGCATGGGCCATGGGTGATCTTTGGACAAGTGCTATCAGATCAAAGATGGGTGCCAACGTTCCGACCTTCACAAGGCCATATCAACCGAGCCGTGGTGTGGATTAGGTTTCCAGACCTCTCCATGACGCGATAACGTCTTAGGATACTAACAGCCTTAAGTAATCTAGTGGGGAATACGATGCGAACAGACAAAGCCACTCTGCAGGCACACTGGGGAAAGTTAGCAAGACTTGCTGTCGATATCGACTTGAGCTCTCCGTTGCGTACCAACGTGGAGTTTGACGGTAAGACAATCCTGGTGGCTTACGAAGGTCTACCCCAACTCTGCTATACGTGCGGTATGGTAGGTCACGAAGCATCAACTTGTCCTCAGCGTCAACAAGCTATACCGGAACATCCCAACCTGACCGTAGGCGCAGGACCATTAGGGACGAAGACCACAATGGTAGCAACGGGTGGGAAGCCAATGGGCGGAACCACCAACAGCTATAGCCCCTGGACACAGGTACAAAGGAAGCATCCATGCCAATCCATGCAACGTCAAGATCAGTTCGGAAGTACCAAGGAGGCGACGCACAAGGGGGGCTCGAGGTACTTCCATTCTGGCAGAACAGAAATGCATAGAAAATGAGGCTGAGGCACAGAAGGAGGTTCCACAAAATAGTAACCCCTTTGACTTTGGACAACAGTTCACTGTGACAGAGGTTATTGGTAAAAGCAAACAACCTCAACAGGGGCTAGTGTTTACAAGTACTAGGCCCAAACTTAATTCAAGGAAGGGCTCAAAAGGACAAATGGTAGCCCCAATTCAAAAAACCCTAGGAGAAAGTTCCCAAGCTAGGGATCATCAGGAACAAAGATTGTCTATTTTCCCTCAAATTCAAATTCAACCCACCTTATAGGATAAACATCTAGCGATTGAAATCACCTCCCATATGGGAATGGTTTGTGATAGTCAGATTATCGAGGATAGAGCTCCAGTTTTTGAAGAGCGACTCTAGCTGATGGAAGAAGTCGAGGATCAGGAGGAGATTAGTAATTTCAGGGAGGGTGCCACAATTCCTCCTACTGAGCCTCCAGATCTAGTAACTGGGTCAGGTGAACCAGACGACCTGACTCAAATGCGACCTGACGAGGAGCTTGAAACATCGCCACAGGGCGATGGCAACAAGGCAGCTCACGCAGGAGGTACAGTTCACACTCAGTCGTAAAGTAGATTGTTTCCCTTTATTTTTGTAATTATGTTGATCATCATCTAGAACTGTCAAGGGGGAGGGGGAACTAGATTCCATGCTATCCTGTGTAATTGCTTACGTACTTATAAACCTGGTATCCTAGTTTTGCTGAAAACCCGAACTAGTGGTTCTAGGGCGAACGCGGTAATCCATACTTTGGGTTTTAATTACTTGTTTATAGTAGAAGTCGTAGGCTTCTCTGGAGGGATATGGCCTTTATAGAAGGCTAATTTTGATATCTCAGTAGTAATAGCTTATCACCAATTTATTCATACCACCATCAAGTATGCTTCTTGTTCCTTCGATTTTATAGCAGTTTATGCTAGTCCGCAAATCACTGCTCAAACCTTTCTCTAGCTAGTTTTAATTTGGGTAGGATGCTCTACTCATAGACCCTGGCTCGTAGGTGGGGATTTTAATGCTAAAATGGATCTCTCGGATGAACACAGAGATGCCAGGTCAGCGAGGATGGTGAACAAACAGTTTCAAGATTGTGTGCATGGGTATGGGCTTTATGACCTGGGATTTGTTGGCTCTAAATTTATGTGGCGTCGAGGAATGATTCAAGCTAGACTGGATAGAGTTTTTAGCTCAACAGCTTGGCTACAGGCATTTCCTCAAACGGTGTATCATCATTTACCCTTTATGGGTCGAAACATTGACTCATGTTGATTCACTTACAAAGACCACCACTAAGAACACCAGGATCCCCAGTGTTTAGATTCCAAAATGGATGGCTAACACATATATGTTTTGATGATGTAGTAGTAGAGCATTGGTTACCAGTCGAAGAGACGATGAGTAAATCTTTAGCCACTTTCTTCATCCAACTCATAAGATGGAATAAGTTAGATTTCGGTAATATTTTTCATTGAAAAAAAGACTGCTAGCACGGTTGGAGGGCATTCAAAGTGCCATGGTGGTCGGTAACTTGGATTCACTCTTAGCCTTGGAGAAAATGCTGAGTGAGGAACTAATGCAGGTCTTGTGTGAGGAAGAAATTTTTTAGCATCTGAGAGCCCGATGTGAATGGATTTCGAATGACAATCGAAATACTAAATACTATCACACTCTCACTCTTACTAAAAGAAAGAAAATGAAGATAGAGTGTCTTATTGATTCAAATGGGTCGCAGATTTTAGATCCAGATCAACCAGGCCTTTTAGTCAGGATTTTTTGTCCAACTTTATACTATTGAAGAAGGGACTCTCCATTGCTTTCCGATCTCTAGTGCTTTTCTTTTGCTTTCGGAAGATAGGATTTATGAACTAAATCTATCAATCCATGAAATCGAAGTCAAGAATGCAGTTTTTGATATGAATCCTAATAAAGCCCCTGGGGTTGATGGTTTCAATGCTTTATTTTTTCAAAAACAATGGGGAAAGGTTGGGCCTAAAGTGATGGGGTACATTCAAGAAGTTTTCAGATTGGAATGTTGGGAAAATGATTTAAATTAAACCATCCTCGTATTGATCCCCAAACTCCCCTCCCTGAATATTATCTCTTATTTTCGACTGATTAGCCTCTACACTGTGCTCTATAAGATCATTTCTAAAATTATTGTGAATCGTCTAAAAAATCAGATGGAGCATCTAGTGGAGGCACCTCAATGCAGTTTTATTTCTGGCAGGCAAATAACGGATAATATTATCATCACTCAGGAAGTCATCCACTTGATGCGCAAGAAAAACGGGAAGACCGAGTATTTTTGCGATCAAGGTAGATTTGAAAAAAGCATATGATAGAATTCGCTAGGATTTTATACAAAACACTTTAACGGACATTGGATTACCAGACAATCTAATCAATGTCATTATGAAGTGTGTGACGACGGTTTTTATGCAAGTTGCTTGGCAAGGCACCTTTACTAATCCCTTCAGTCCTTCCCGAGGTATTTGGCATGGCGATCTGCTCTCGCCTTACCTTTTTGTTTTGTGTGTGGAAAGGCTAGGTCACCTAATTTCAAAAGTGGTGGGACAAGAACTCTGGAAACTGATAAAGTTGAGTCTTACAGGGCCTCCCATTTCTCACCTTTTTTTACTGATGACCTTGTCCTCTTTACTGAAGCTACGGATTCCCAGACGCATATAATAGCAAGAACACTGGAAGTGTTTTGTAAGGCCTCAGGATAGAAAGTGAACACTGAGAAAACTAGGATTTTTTTTCTCCAAAAATGTTTCTCCTGCATCCACGAGCTGTCTCAGTCAAACCCTGAACATTATGAGTACAAACAATCTTAGAAAGTATTTAGGAGTTCCGTTGATTCATGAGCGTACAATGAGACATTCCTATCAACACATCTTAGTTAACGCACAAAAGAAACTTGCAGGTTGACCTGCAAAGGTGTTGTCCCTAGCAGGGAGAGCTACATTAACACAATAAGTTATTTGGTCACTCTTCATTTTCACAATGCAAATAGTGAGACTTTCGCGGCAACTTTGCGATGATTTGGAGCGCATAATGAGAGATTTTATATGGGGTTCAATGGGTGAGCATAGGAAAATGCATCTAGTCAAATGGGACACAGTGTGTCAGCCCAAAAAAGCAGGGGGCCTAAGTATTAAACGTATTCGTTCTTTCAATGACGCTTTATTGACTAAACTAGGCTGGGCTTTGATTACTCAACCCACAGCTTTATGGGTTAGGATATTAAGGGCTAAATATTGACTAGATCCCTCTCTCATCACTCCCGCACTCGTAGGAAAGGGGCTTCGATTATTTGGAGAGGCATCTCCATAACTTGACAGTTTGTTCGCCAAGGCATAAAATGGAAGCTGGGTAATGGGAGGAGTATTTTATTCTGGTTGGATAATTAGGTGAATGACTGGGGATCACTAATTTTCATGGTGACCTCTCCAATTCCTGAGAGTGTTCTTTATACTACAATTGAGGATTTCATGAATGAAGTCGACACCTGGCAGTGGAATTTGTTTCAACAATATCTCTCATCCAGAATCTGTATGGATATTGCGATGATCCATCCAAATGTAGAAAACACAGCGGAAGATACCATAATGTGGGGACAAACAAATCATGAAAGGTTCACAATGGCGTCCATCTATGATTTAATTGAAGGCAGTACCACGGCTACGAATAGCAGTCATTAGGAATTAATCTGAAAACGGGCAAGGCCCCATCGGATTAGGGATTTCCTTTAGTTATTGGCAAAACAAAAGCTACTGACCAACCGACAGCGAGTGACTCGCCATCTCACAATGGATAGCAGGTGTCACTTTTGTGGGTATGAAGAATCAACATTGCATGCTATTTGGGATTGTTTGCAAGTGAAAATATTCTGGTGTAAATTTCCCTTGGAAGTGGTTGATACGGATTTTTTTCAATAAGATGTGCAGCGGTGGGTGAAATCCAATCTTATGAAGCACTCACAAGTGTAGTAGGTTCAATGGGTTATAATCTATGGAGTAGCTGCTGGTTTTTATGGCATTAACGAAACATAAGCATTTTTTAAGCTGACTTTGATTGATCAGACGATGGTAATCGAGCCGTTATGGATTACGTTAATTGGATAGTCAGGGCAAGGGCTGTGGAAAGCTATGTGTACAGGACTCAAGGATTACCAGTGGAAAATTTAATTGGTTGGACCAAACCAATGAAGGACTTGGTCAAGTTAAATACAAATGGTGCAGTTAGATAAGGGACTAACATTGCTACTGCTGGACGATTGCTTAGGGATTGCCACGGTCAGTGGTGCGGTGGATTTCTTCAACACATTAGAAGGGGCTCGCCTTTAGTTGCTGAACTCTGGGGAGTTCAATCGGGACTTACCCTAACTTGGACGCTTGACTATAGACGAGTTATCATCAAAGTGGATTCCCTAAAGGTGATAAATATTCTTTCTTCTTCTATTATAGTTTCGACTGAGTATTATTTCTTAGAGATAGGTACTCGTGGTTTACTTCACCGAGCTTCGGAGGTGATATTTTAACATGTGTATCGCGAAAGAAACCGGTGTGCTGATAGTCTGGCCTCTCTCGCAGTTTTATCCAGCCCAGGCCTACATATATTTCAGGAGTCTCTGTCGGTTGTCATGGAACACATCAATCGAGATAAGCAAGGAGCTTTGTATCGCAGATTACTGCACTAGTTTATATCTAATATGAAAATTTCCTTTATATTTCCACTAGCATATCTAGTGCAAGAAGTTGAGGTTTTGTGAATGAAATCTAGTACAAGAAGTTAGAGGTTTTGTTCATGAAATCAATTGATTTCATGAAGCATAAACTACTTAGTAACAAAAAAAAATGAAAATGTTACTTGGATTTGCTGTCTGAAATGCTCGTTAACTAACAAAATTACAATTACATCCATCGATTCAAGACAATTTAAGTGATATAATAATAAATAATAATATAAGACAAGTTTTATGAAGATGAAGCAGAAGTTGTTTTGGTTCGTCGACTGAGCCAAAAGATGTCGCTGCTCTGCCTCTGCCTCTGCCTCTGCGCTGTCTTCCTCTGCTTCTCGCCGCTTTGCTGCTCCTGCTTCTGCTTGCCAACACACAACACAACCTTCCTTGTTATTACGATTACGATTATGTAATATAACACCAGTTTTGTTTTCTTTACCTGGAAATGAAAAGTTGGATTTCGACCTTTGGATAGTATCGAGAGGCCGTCACGAACAGCCACTGCGTACATACACAACACAAACCATGAAATTTCATATTATTTTTAATTATTTATGTTGTTTGACTCTGTTTTTTTTTTCCGTCAATAAATGTAAATGTAATGTTGATTTACCTAGAGCTGATCGAGAGCCCTCCCCTCTGTCGTTAATGGAGATTTGTCGCAACTTCTCTTTAGCTGAGGAGAATGTGTATTGTGAGGGGGTGTGCAAAAACATGGGCAAATCCTCTGCCTCAAATCCACACTTCCAGTTCCAGCCATTTTCTCTCACATTCTCCTCAGAAGATGAAGAACTAGAGTCCCTGTACACAAGTGCGTTAGGCCTATATATTATCATGCTGTTGACAGTGCTCATTTTCTGGATGAACACTCCAAAGGGTCTATATATTTGGAATGATTGTGTTATGCTACTGGAGAGAGAAAGGATGCTAGGGAATTGTACCTCCTCGCATCTTCATTTGATATATCAAATAGCAGGATTGCTGCTCAAAAAGAAAATAAAACAAACAAACTCTTGTTGAATAAGTAGATTTCTGTACTTGGACACTCCAAATCCAGACAGACATAAGCCTCAATAAACATAGGTAGAACGAGGAAAAGAAGGGTGGGTGTGCTTACGGGTTGATAAATGGCGGCGGTGAACTTTGGGCAAGCTAGAGTTCCACCTTGTTCTTGCTAGAGCAAGCCGGTGAGCGTATTCTTGGCATGTCATAAGTCTCTAATTTGGAAAGACAATATTAAGATTGACGAGTTAACAAATAAACGTATAAAAAACACAGCAATTGGAGTCTTGTCAAGGTGGTGAGTTTTGAAGTGGGCATATACTAACTTGTTTAAGGCAATTGATGCTATGCTCAGCTTCAGAGAATGCGTTAGTCTTGGAAATGCTAGAATTTAGATTAGATGATACACATCCCACATGATCAACAACAGTCACCACGGCCCGACATATGTACTCCTTCGTGGTTTCCAAAACTCTGCAAAAATATATTTTGTCATAAGCTTGGAAAGACCCTTAAATGGATTTAGTTTTCCAAAGTAAAACTTAAGAGAGATGGATGATGGGGCACTCACGGCTTCTTTTCTTTGGCATTCAGGAAAGACTTTTCACAGTAGTCAGCTGCATGATGGAGTTGGGAACATAGCTCTTTGAGTTCCTTCAATTTTTAACAGAAGAATAAATATTACAGCAAGTCGTAGTAGCTAGTGAAAACGAAATAAAGTGGGGGAAAGACGAGGACTTGGAGAGACTTGTCAAAGCGAGAGGCATCTTCTGATTCACTTTCTGAATTCTGATGGCCAGATGTTGTAGACACTTGCATTCTTTTGGTTTCTCCTGGAGGGATTGATGAACGAAGATAGATTTGTAGATAAAAATTTTATCTTGCAGTCATTCATGCAACGCAAACTCATCTCAGGTTCAGTGTTCTTAAAAGTTGAAACCAAAAAGAGCAAAAGACAGTAAAAGACAAGGGAACTGGAGGGCTCGTGAAACCACCATTATCTTGAATCACAGAATGAAAGGTCATAACAAGTGAGATATTTGAGAAATTAAGGCATTAAAAAGATGCGCAGAAGGTGACAAAATAAGACTGCAGACCCGTGATCTTATCTTTCCTTTTTCTTCTTTTGCTTTCCTCCAAACAAAACACATGCAGACAGTGATTTTCCTCTGATTGCAATCACACTCAAATTTTACTGACTTCCTTTTCCATTTCAAGTTTCGAAACAGTCAACAAATTACGTTACGTTTGTTGTGTTTTTAATTTCTGTACGATATAAAGTCATTGTCATTATCATGACTATATTTAAATAACCTTGCTCCTGTTGTTATATTGAACGAGTATTTTTGGCATTACCTGGTCCCCAAAACACTCCTGCTATTTGGTAATAATCATTTTGACTGAAATTGATCTTACTGCCACATACAAACTTTTCCAACAAAACCCTTTAATCATTTGCAAATTATAACCAAGGTTCACATATAGGGAGCTTAAATCCTACAAAAGTTAGGGTGATTGATAACATGATTAACATTTAGAACAAAAATTTAACGGAGATGAAACAAAATCTAAGCATTTACAACATTATGAAGTTTAGTATGTTCTGTGATTCAGGAAAGAACCGTATAGTGGTATATTATTTATATCTGAAAGTCAATAACACAGTCACCAAGCTTTTCTGCTGCCTTAATTTCCATCAGGACTTTGCCTGTGTGATGATCTGAAAACCCAGATGAAGATAGAATGTTTATCAGATTCTTGTGCACTACTTGCGTAGCTGAATTTTGTGAACTTTTGTGCTTCCCATGTTTCAAAGGTTCGGCTTTGATCTTAACTCTAGCGTCTGCCATCTCCCTAGCTTTCATATTCCCTGCAACAACATAACATACTGATTTCATCAACTCCACAATTTAGATGCAAACTGATCTGAATACAACCTGCTAAGTTGCAAGAACACTATTATGAAGGCATTAGGGCCTGGTAGAGGGAAAACTAAGAAATGAACAGGTCCTATGAGAAGGGTGTCTATTGTCTACCAGTAGGCCACACGCCATTCCTTAGAGCAAGGATATGTATTGCCAACCATCAGTAGTTCTATATCTGTTATCTCATGGTAATTTCCGTCCAAATGAGAATAGAATACGCAAGTCGAAGATAAGCCTTCTTTTCCCTCTCCAGTTCAAAACCCCAGGAACTTAAAGTTTACTTTCAGTAGGTGATTTTGTTGCCTTTGTCAAAATCCCAAATGCCTCCATCCATTCATTCTTCATACATAAAATATTAATTAATTTGAAATGAACTAGTCGATTCATGTTTGCCGTTTCAGAAAACAAACTTACCACCTGGAATATGATAAACGCTTAAGCTAGACCTTTCATTTGATCCCATCTCTAAGAAAACCCCTCAAATACTTCCACTCGAAATTATGGTCTAAAATGTAGTTCAATCTTCATCTCTCTCAAGACTGCCGAAGCCAATCTAGTACGATCCTTATTCCTCTCAAATCTACTGAAGCATTCAAACAAGGGAATAGGACTAAACACTGACTAGAAACAGAGAGCTGTGAAATGCTACATGAAGGAGAGAACTGATAATAAAAAGCCGGACCCCTTACCAAACTCTACAAAAGGCATATTTCTTGTTCTATACAAAGGATCATTAAAGATACAAAATTAACCAGTGCGTGAACCCAGGCATGACGAGCTGCATCCCATTTGCAATTTTCTTCCATTTTTATCCTAAGTTTTGTGTTAAGATTTTACAGAACACTAAGACAAGTTACATTTACATTATAATTGTCAAGCGTGACCTTATTAGGAGAACCAGATTCAGAGAATTTTGAATTTACAAACTCATATAATAACTTCCATGCTGCCTATCCTAATGCTTTGAGCTTAAGAAGCATTGATTGACTGGCTAAATATTACCTTCAGGCTTTCTGGTGATAGAATCTTGCCTTACAAGAGATGACCTGCCACGTCTAAGGCATAACCATGTCCTCTCCTCTTCATTATCGTGTTCTGACATAATTGGAGCATGCCAGTGACCTTCCTCTGATTCCTGTCCATTGTTATCCAAGTTTAGCTTAGCTCCTAAATTGTCACTAACACATAGATAAAATTCAAAAACACGCATACCAACACTTTTTATTAATATTTCACATTAAGCTGGAAACAAATCAAGGGAGAAGCTGTTCAAAGTATCACCTGAATTACAACAGACCAAGGCAGAGGCATGTGAAAAACTGGGCCAGAGTTGGAAAAACTGAAACGGACCTTCCATAACCAACAAAACAGATGTTTTGTTATGATAGATCGGATTCAAGATAGCTTTTGAACAAGATACCTTACTTCTTATGAGTAAATCTTGCAGAAGAAGACAAATCATATCATGATAATTGAGTCAGGAAGAGACTAACTCACTTGGTGCCTTTCTTTCCATTTTGGAAAGTAGTCATTTCCTAGAAGTAGAAATGTATGGTCTCTCATCTCATCGTTGGTCACTATTAAACATTTGAATTTTATAGCTGCATATAACCAGTACCTGAACCATAGGTTACTACCATAGGCTTTGAATGCCATTGCATCATTTTATAAAAATTTACTGATGCAGCAGAAAGTTATGGAACTGGATAATTAACTTTGAAACACAAAGATACATGCAATATCATTCTCACCAATCATCATTTGATCCGGTAGGTGTCGCAAATAGTGCATCAGCATTTCTCCACTTCTCAATCAGTGCCTTATTTACAGGTACACGCATTTTGGGTGAAGCAATGCGCTTATTGTGCAAAATAATGAGCGGCCATCCTTTGGAAGGCAGTTTTTGGCGTATTCCATTAACAACAGTATTGATCTACAGAATAAGCCACGCAAGAACCATGTTAAGAAACATGAAAGGTAAAAAATCTCCTAAATTTGTTTATTTCAGCACTTTGAGCACAATTCATATACCTTAGAGGGTAAAAATCTTCTCTGGTCAAAAAGACCCACGTTAGCTGCATCCACCACTGCTTCAAAGGGTCCATAATAGTCAAGCCATTTCTGCAAATAAATCACTAGGCTTCAATCCTCTCATCAAAGTCTCACATAATTATCCAAGTAATATGAAGAAAATTCCATACTTGAAATTTGTCAAAACTTGAATCCCTATCTCTCCTTATGGCTAAAGAAGCAACTGAGTCAGCAAAGTTCTCTGTTTCTATAGGATTTAGGTCAACTGCAACCAATTTCTCGCCACAGCAATTGCAAAACCCGTCATGTGCAATATATGTACATGAAATGGACCACCTACCCTTACCCAGCCAACCCTGCCCGTGCCATCCTCCACCTCCATTTTCAGTTGCTTCTTTAACAAGTTTCTTGTCCCACTTTCGTTTCCCCACTCTTGAAGCTGCCTCACTCTTAAACCATCTAACTATTGTCCCTGCCGTAGGGGGTGAAACTTTACCTACATATGTTCTAAGTTTATGCAACAAATAGTAAACCTTGTCAGCTTTACCAGCTTCTATACTAACTTTTAAGAGTGCCTCCAGCTCAGGCTCTTCGGGATAAACATCATGCTCCAACATGTGTTCTTCTACAGAAAATGCTTTAGCAATATCTCCACTACTGCAAAAAGCAGTTAGAGCAGGACCATAGGACCTCAATTTAGGTTTTATGCCCAAACTTTTCATTTTCTTCACCATATCAAAGGCCATATCACCATTACCAGTTGACATTGCCATCCTAGCAACAGCCGTCAATATTGCTTCATTCATCGGGACATTATCCATACACATCCTCTCATAGATTTCAAAACCCCTCCGAAGCGCATAGATCTTGACATCTTCACTTACACAAATCAAGTTATCATTTCTGTTGTCACTCTGCCTGTCCTGCTTAAATATACTTAAACCATCTTGAGATTGTGATTGTGGGTTACTACACTCACTAGAACACTGGGTTGAGTGCTGCTGTTCATTCGGATTACTGTGTAGACCATTACAATTGACACTAGAATTGAACTCCATCTTATCACTATCAATCGATTCCATCCCATTGTTGGAAACTTGAATATTAGAAGTGTTAGCACCAGAACTCGTATCACCACTAGAATTTGAAATCTTAGCATCAGAAACCCTGTTAGAGACTGCATGCAAAGTTCTACTAACACTGCCACTTTTAGCTGGTTGGACAAAACCCACTGCAGCTGAGGAACAAAGATACAATAGCACAGTGTAATGGTATTGTCCTAACTTAATCCCTTCTCTCTGAGCTAAATCATACAACTTAATTGAACCCATGACATCTCCTCTTTTTGAGCACATATCCAAGCTGGCACGTAAAGGAAGATTTTTCGAATCAGAGTCCTCTTCCTCAGACCCCTTTTCAATTTTCACCTTAAAGCCAGCACCTTTCCCCTTGGTTTTCTTCTCCTTCATTGCAGCACCGTTAAGTAATTGGCTGTCTTTAATTTCCTCAAATTCTGTAACTTCACTTCCATCCCGGGAACCCGTAGGTGAACTAACAGAACGTATTTTCCTCCTTTTACGACAAGCTAGGTCCCGTCCTATATTTCCTTTCTTTATGATCATGTTTTCTGTCTTTTCCTCTACTGCTGGACTCACCAACTTCCTCGCGGACTGTTTCCTTGTCCTTTCACCTTCAGAACTTAAGGAAGATAACCCAGAACCAGTTTTCCTTTCACTTTTCGAATTCGTGGTCATTTCTGGAGTTAGGCGGTCCGTCGGGGACAAATGTGCACGTGTGCTGCTAGCATGAGCTACCACCGAGGAAAAAGGTGTGTGCTTTGGAGGTGAGGAAACAAGAAGATGAAAGAAACAGGGGAATTCCGCAGTATTAAGAAGAGGTGAAGGACACTTACTGAGAGGAGGTGAGAGGAGGCTCTTTTGGTACAGAATGTTGAAGGTAAAGAAAGCCATGTGTGGCCATTAAGAGGCCCCTTAGCAATATTTACCTCGCAATCCACGGAGGCCGTTAAGTGCCTGGATTTGCATCATTAATATATTGTAAAGCCATTATTAGACATTGGTGGACTAGCCGACTGTAAATTACTGAATTTCAATTTTTGATTCAACTCAGAACTCAGAAGCTCATAGTACATCACCGAAATGCTGAAAAGAAAAATAGCAATTCTGTCGATGATACACTTTTTAAATATGGATTTTAAACTTTTATATTTAATTCTAAAAAATAAGTTAACATGATTCCATGATGTCTTTTTATTACTTATACATGATCTTATTTTCAGATTTAAATTATATTTTAGTAAAATGTGTGATTTAATTAAAAAAATTAATAGTAGATGAATCGGAAAAAGAGGAAGTAAGTATGACAAGAGGAGCCATTCAGGCACATGATTGCCTGCAAAGGTGGATTTAGTGTTTACATGGTGGTTTATACTGCATATACTCTGTGTTCTTTAAAAAGAATCATATATTAAATTACGATAATGCAAGCAGTTTTGAAGGTTCTAAGCGATGTGAAAAAGTTTAATATTGTTAAGTAATAAAATTATTGCCCTTCTGATATTCCTAAAAAAGGGTATTTTTATCACTCAATTAACATATTTCTCAATGTCCATTGCAACTTTAATTTTAAAACTAAAGCCAAAGATTCAATAAAAGAATGCTCCAAAGATAATCTCCGCTTGCTTGAAGAAGGGTTTTGTCCAGAATTCAGGGAATCACATTCATAGGAGATAACAAACAGCTACAATGAACAAAACCAAAAAGGGTATATAGCTCTACCGCACGTTGCTAGTGGCTATATGATAATCCCCAGCATCAGTATCAGTATCTAAGAAATGAAAATCGGATCATACTAAACGTCAACATCAACTTCATGCTCTCCTCCAGAAAGTTTAAAACTGTCATAAAGGCATTGAGATACCTGCAATATAGACATTCCACGTAAAGAACTAATCAACAATCTAATTCAAATAAGAAATATGCACAACCAAGCATGATAAATAGAACAACTTCATGAGCCATAGTTTGAACTTTGAAGTGTTATGATTGATATCTCCATCACTTTTCTACAAAGTGGTGGCAGAAAGAAGCAAAATATGCCACTTTCCATTCTGTTAGGATCTACGGGGGTGAGGGAGAGAATTGTTCTAGAAGGAAGGACAGGGGCTAGGAGGGAAATTGGTTATCAGCTGAGGTGGCTAAGTAGTTAGAATAACC
>JANVCQ010000231.1:10618760-10631615 GCA_025531925.1 Erythroxylum plowmanianum
CACCAGGTATTACCACACGATCACCCTTTCCAAATGACGAAAGCTGCGTGTCGAGAGTTTGACTGATTCTGCAGGCCATAGAGTCTCTGATCCGGCCCAACTGCGTGCGCTTGTTAATGACTATTTCATCCAACTCTATAGCCTGGATGAAGGGCCTCCCGCGCTGTTCCCCATCAGCGGCGCCTTTCCGCCCCTTATTGAGACCCAAGTCCAGGCTCTTCGCCTCCCTATTCAGGCTATTGAGATCTCGAGTGCTCTTTTCGCGATGAATCCGAATAAAGCCCCTGGAGAGGATGGGTTTAATGCTCTTTTTTATCAGAATCAATGGGGGCAGGTTGGGTCAGCTGTAGTTGCCTTGATTCAACAAATTTTTCGTCAGGAATGTTGGGACCAAGCCCTTAATCGCACGCTTTTGGTCCTAATTTCGAAGACCCCTTCTCAGACTCAGGTCTCCCACTTCAGGCCGATTAGTTTGTGTAATGTGCTGTATAAGATCGTTTCTAAAGTTCTCGTTCACCGACTAAAAGGCCTCATGTCCCACTTAACAGCGGAGACCCGATGCAGTTTTATTCCGGGTAGGCATATTACGGATAATATTATTATCACCCAGGAGGTGATCCACTCTATGCGGAAGAAGTCGGGTAACACCGGTTTCCTAGCCATCAAAGTGGATCTGGAGAAAGCATATGATCACCTTAAGTGGCAGTTTATTCAGGAGACCCTGAAGGATATTGGCATCTTGGTAAATGTCATTTGAGTCATTATGAAATGTGTCATGACTACTTCCCTTCAGGTAGTCTGGCAAGGTTCCGCTTCGGAGCCGTTCCGGCCTTCACGTGATCTCAGGCAAGGGGACCCTCTCTCGTCTTATCTGTTTGTTCTTTGTATGGAGCGTCTGGGTCACCTCATTTCGACGGAGGTGGGATGAGGGGCTTGGAAACCAATTAAGTTGGGCCGCACGGGCCCTCCGATATCTCACCTGCTCTTTGCCGATGACCTGGTGCTCTTCGCAGAAGCCGAGGATAGTCAGATTCAGCTCATAGCTAGCACTTTGGATACTTTCTGTAGTGCGTCCGACCAGCAAGTGAACAAAACCAAGACCTGGATTTTCTTCTCTAAGAATGTTTCTCGGGCGACCGCGAGGCTTCTTAGCCACGAGCTTCAGGTGGCAAGCACTTCTGACCTAGGTCGGTATTTAGGGGTTCCTTTACTCCACGAGTGGACGTCCAGGCACACCTACCAGTATATCCTGGATATTGCTCAGCGGAAACTTACAGGGTGGGGTGCCAGGCTGCTGTCCCTCACGAGCCGGATTACCTTAACTCAGGCCGTTCTGTCGGCGTTACCCATGTACACCATGCAGACGGTTCGGCTTCCGTGCCGTTTGTGCGACGACCTGGAGAAAATCATGCCCAACTTTATCTGGGGGGTCCTCGCCTGATCTCCATAAGATCCACCTGGTCAATTGAGAGTCGATCTGTCAGCCGAAATCAACAGGAGGGCTGGGCATAAAACGCATTCGGTCTACCAACGACGCGCTCCTAGCGAAATTGGGTTAGGGATTGTTCACAAACCACACGACTCTCTGGGTTCAAATCCTTCGAGCGAAATATCAGATAGATACAACCCATCTTCCCCTCACGCTCTCCAGGCCCGAGGTGTCGTTAGTTTGGAAAGGGATTTCGGCGTCCTGAAAATGGGTCCGAAAAGGGACCAAATGGGTTTTAGGGAATGGGAGACGAGTGTTCTTTTGGATGGATAACTGGCTAAATAGTTGGGGACCTCTTATTCACGTGGCATCCTCTTCGATACCGGATCGCCTTCGGTTGGCTACCGTTGCGGACCTCCTTACTGACGACGGCTGGTGGCGTTGGCTCGAGTTCCATCAGTACCTATCGTCCACAGTTTGTTTGGCGATTGCGGAATTAGGCCTTATTGATGGGAGTCGCGGAGAGGATAGCCTGCAGTGGGGCCCTACCCCTCACGGAGAGTTCACTGTGGCTTCTGCCTATGAGGTTATCGATGATTCCTCTATGGACAACCGGCACAGATTGTGGGAGATCATTTGGAAATGGGCGGGCCCACAGCGCATTAAAGAGTTTCTTTGGCTTGTTGCCAAACGCAGACTCCTGACGAATCACCAGAGAGTGACTCGGCATATTGCCCTCGACGATAGCTGCCCTCATTGTGGGCAGGTAGATACCACTGCTCATGTGGTTCGGGACTGCCCTCAGGTTCAAGCACTTTGGAGTCATTTTCCCCAGGAGGTGGTGGATAGGTGTTTCTTCCAGCAAGAGGTGGACACTTGGATGACGTGTAACCTCACTAACCAGACTCCGATACAGCAGGAGGCATGGGTTACGATCTTTGGGGTCGCTTGCTGGTTTCTGTGGAAATGGAGGAACAGCAGCATCTTCGAACCGTCTTTTGTTTGACCTGATGAGGGGCATAGAGTTATTTTGGATTACGTGGGGAGGATCACCCGAGCCAGGATGATGGAGAAGTGCGTGTTTTCGGCCCAGGGCTTGCTGGTGGGTTCCTACGTAGGGTGGACGAAGTCCGAGGCGGGTTAGGTGAAAGTCAATTCCGATGGCGCTATGAACCCCAATTCTAAAATGATTTGTTCCTGGGGTCTCATTCGGGATTACATTGGGGAGTGGCGTGGTGGTTTTCAGCTTAAACGAGGGACGGGGTCTCCATTAACTGCGGAGTTATGGGGGGTGATCTTGGGTCTCACACGGGCCTAGGACCTAGGCTATCGTCAAGTGGTGATGGAAGTTGACTCCTTGGAGGTTATTAATCTTCTTTCTGCTCCTGTCGGTATTCTGACTGAGATTTCTGTTTTGGTGACAGGTATCCAGCAACTCTTGAACCGGGAGTGGACGGTTCGGATGCAACATGTATTCAGGGAAGGCAACCAATGTGCAGACAACCTTGCTCGACTCGCCGGAGTAGGCAGCCTGGGTCTCTCTATCCTTCACGAGCCCCCCTTTGGAGTTCATGAGATCCTCCGCCGTGATACACAAGGTGTTATGTACCCCATAGCGTTACATTAGTGTTGTAGCTTTCTTTTGTAATAAAAAAAAACAAATCTCTGAAGAAGAGTAGAATGGAGATTGGTCGTCATTGTACTCTCAACCGAATAAGTTGATTAGAATTATAGAGGGCATAACCAAATCTGATCACATTAACCAAAACCGTCGATGGCGAAACCCCACCCACACGTCACCCTGGAGGTTGGCCACGACGGCGTTGCGGTCATCACCATCAGCAACCCTCCCGTCAACGCCTTGGCTCTTCCAGGTCAACCTCTCTTTTGTTGTTCGACTTTGGTTTTACTACAACTGCCGCTGCCTGCTGGTCTTGTTTGGCTTAACTGATTGAGTCTGTGGTTGTTGCAGTGATTGCCGGACTCCAGGAGAAGTTCCACGAGGCTACGAGGAGAGTAGACGTCAAGGCTATCGTTTTGACTGGTTAATTTCGTTTGTTTTTAACTTCTCTTACTCTTTGAGTTCTTTAGTAGGCTACTGATGGTGATGAAGAAATCGGATTGTTCCACTGGTTGGTTTAATTTGGGTCTGATGATTTTGAAGGCAAGGGCGGGAAATTTTCTGGTGGTTTTGACATCAATGTGTTCCAGAAGATTCATGACAGTGGTACGAGCTGTTTGGCATATTCACAAGCTTTTTTCCAGATTATACTCTACTTTGACGGTTTGGACTCTCACTACGGTGTATTGTTGTTGTTTCTTTGGCAGGGGATGTATCGATTATGCCAGATGTGTCCGTTGATCTTGTGGTCAACAGCATCGAGGGTAAGCTACTTATTTGATCCCAACGTGTACTTTTGAATTAGGAATTTGATCATTGAGGTTTTTTTTTTTTTTCAATCCAATCGCGGGCTACTACAGATTGCAAGAAGCCTGTTGTTGCTGCCATGGAAGGATTAGCTCTTGGAGGAGGCTTAGAACTTGCATTGGTTCGGGTTTTCATGAAAACTGAGTTTGTTTATTGTGATTCAATTTTTCTTTTTGCAGAATTTAATAATCTATGTTTGGGTTTTACAGGGATGTCATGCTCGGGTTGCTGCGCCAAAAACTCAACTTGGCTTGCCAGAGTTGACGCTTGGAGTTATTCCTGGATTTGGAGGTGGGATTACTTCCTTTACTAAGAGTTTTGCAGTGATCATGGACAAAAATTTGGCATTGATATATACAAATTATATGAATGTGTGTTTTGTGAACTGAAAATTTAGAACTTTCTTTTTCTTTTTAAAGGAACACAACGACTTCCCAGGCTTGTAGGTTTGTCAAAGGCCATTGAAATGATGCTGGTAAACCTTCTGCCCATGTTCCGGATAAAAGCTTGTCATTTGAATGCTGCAATTACAGACATATGCCAGAAAAATATTTAATCAATTATTGAGCCTCTCAAAATAGCTTAAACTTCTAGGATGAGTGGTTTGCTAACAAAAGATATCTAGCATAATTCTCCTGTGTACTTTGTTATAGTTGATGAATGACAGAAGTAGTGTCACAAATTTTTCTTGTAAGATTGATGGAAAATTTCCTTCGACTGGTTGAGGACCGAGTTTGCTGCTATGGTTGATTATCATGATCAATTCTCTTTTGCTGGCAATACTTAGGATCTTAATTGGTTGTTGAGTTTAATGCTCTTTAAGGCATGCTTGTGTTATGTTAATTGAATTGCTTGCAGCTATCCCGGCCAATAATGTCTGAAGAAGGGAATAAACTAGGTTTAATTGATGTTATTGTTGCTTCTCAAGAGCTGCTCAAAGTATCTCGCCAGTGGGCTTTAGATATTGCAGACAGGCACAAACCATGGATCCGTTCTCTTCACAGGACTGATAAGCTTGGTTCCCTGTCTGAAGCACGAGAAATACTGAAAGCTGCAAGACAACAAGCAAAGAGGACTGCGCCAAACTTGCCCCAGCATCATGCATGCCTTGATGTCATTGAGGAAGGAATAGCTCATGGAGGATACAATGGAGTTCTGAAGGTACTTTTTTGCTGTTCTGTGTAGTTCCATATAATTTATTTTCTTTTGTTAGCTAAAAAGTTATTCTGTTGTGTGGATCTCCTCTTTCTTCCTTTAGTGTACATGGCATTTGATCTTCCTTAGATGAGGCAGTATGTTATGTCCTAGAGTTAGCCATGGACAATCAGTGCATGATGGTGCGGTATAATATCTGTACGGAGATCCAGTCACACATTTGGATTTTTATTATTGCAGGAGGCAAAAGCATTCAAGGAATTAGTCTTATCAGACACTGCAAAAGGTCTTGTTCATGTGTTTCTAGCCCAGCGTGCAACATCAAAGGTAGTAATATGTCACGCTATAGTGCCCTAGTTTTGGAGTCAATTCCTGCATGAACTGATGACCATAAAGTATCAGAACTTGGTGTTCTGGAGAATTTCTGCCAACACATCATATATTAGATTTTTCATGTGGATTTTTATGCATAGTGTTTCATACATTGTCAAAATTTTTCTACTGAATGTGCTACTTATATCTGTTTACTTTAGTAAACACATGATTATTTGATTTCTACTCTGGTTTTAATCCTATTGCAGTGTTCTGTTGTAGGAGTGTTTATTTTATCAGATTCTCTTTGTGCATGTGAAATACTATATATCTATTTCAATCTAGGCTATTGTTTCTTTCACATAGTAGTAGTTGGCAAATCGTGGTGTTTTCGTCAACTTTCACTCATATTTATGTCTTCAGAGATTTGCTCTTAAATAGGTTGTAGGAATTTTTATGTCACCCTTTCTAGAAAAAAAATTCATAGATCTTGAAAATGTTTTCTGTAGCAAATAACATCCAAGTTCCTGTGCTTATTCAACTTATTTACTTTGACAGGTTCCCAACGTTACTGATACTGGTCTCAAACCAAGGCACATAAAGAAAGTTGCCATTATTGGTGGAGGTCTAATGGGTTCTGGCATAGCTACTGCTTTAATTGTTAGCAACACATATGTTGTACTCAAAGAAATCAATTCTGAATATCTTCTGAAGGGTACAAAAACAATAGAAGGTACTTATTAAGGTCAAGGACAGTTATATTACTTATTTAGAAAATAGGCCATCAGTTGTGTTGGACTTGTTCTGATTAATAGAGGAGCTTCAGTTTGCTAATGTTTGAGTTGGATGATGATTTGGCTAGTGAGGATTGTCAGCTTATCCAAGAAAATGGACACTTCTTTAAGTAGTTCATGATAGATTTTGCACAGTTTTTCCAAGTATCACTAGTGTAACAATATAAGTTATGAACATTGTGGGCTCTATTGATTTGCAGTGCAGGTAAGAGAATGACAATTACATAGAAGAATGCCTAACTATGATTATCATGTTTGTATAAATTGAAGATTTGTATTTTCCTGACTTAAATACTTTACCACACACATCGACTTTCTTTTTTGAATTTCATGAGGATGTTTTCTACTTGTTTGCTATGAAAGCGGTACAACACACCAGAAGCTTAGTTTTTGCGTAAAAAGATTTTAAAAAATTAACCTGAAGCCTTTTAGATAGAGAAAGAGCTTGGTGTTGATCCCTTTTTATGTGGCAGCCAATGTTCAAAGTTTAGTAACAAGAGGAAAGTTGACACAGGACAAGGCAAATAAAGCCCTTTCGCTTCTCAAAGGAGTATTGGAGTACTCAGATTTTGAAGATGTGGATATGGTCATCGAGGTGAGCTTAAGTCTCAATTTCTTAACTCAACATTGTTATCATGGCAATTGCTTGGAGTATTTTAGTGTGGTTGGCTAACAGATTAATCAAGTTGTTCAGTTGGGATTCTTGTGAATTTTTTTTGCATTTACTCTTAGCTCGGTGTCTCTTTTATTCAATGATGTTGAAAGGGATTTTAATAGTCTTTTTTCTATTGCTTAGAAACTATTGTGCAATCTGTTAAAAGTTGTTTGTCACTTCAATTTGCAGGCAGTTATTGAGAACGTTCCCTTGAAACAAAAAATTTTCACTGAAATTGAGAAGGTCTGCCCACCTCATTGCATTTTGGCTACTAATACATCTACTATTAACCTCAATTTAGTTGGAGAGAAGACCACCTCTCACGATCGCATCATTGGTGCACACTTTTTCAGGTTACAATCATCTTTCTTCTCTATTTGTTCAGTGTCTGTGCGACCATTTTGTTGTCTGTATATTGAGACTACCTAAAATATGATAATTTCTTATATGTCTCAGTCAACCTATTCGAATTACGATGATGGTCTCTAGTATAGCTATGTTTATACTTTGGCTTTATTTTGTAATTTGTACGACTTTCATCTTTAATGGCCAGTCCTGCTCACGTGATGCCTCTTCTGGAGATTGTACGTTCTGATAAGACTTCTGCACAAGCAATTCTAGATCTCATGACCGTTGCGAAACAAATAAAGAAAGTTCCTGTTGTGGTGGGTAACTGCACTGGCTTTGCAGTCAACCGGACTTTCTTCCCATATGCTCAAGGTGCACATCTTTTGGCCCATTTAGGTGTGGATCTGTTCAGAATTGACGGGGTGATCAGGAGCTTTGGCTTCCCTATTGGCCCATTCCAGTAATAATCTTTCCTTGATGCTATACTTTCCTTTTGCATGCTGTACCACTTGCCAATGCTTTACACTTTTAGCCAGTTGTCGACCTGCTCAAGCTAATTATTGCCATGACTACTATATTCCTTGACTCTGGAAAAGTATTGGCTGCAAGATGATAATTATTTCGCTTTTCTGCCAAGGAAAAGTATGCAATCATGTTTAATTTCTCTGCCAATATGTACAATATATGCTGCAAATTATCAGTTATGATGCTTTGAGAGTTGACGGTTAAACTGTGTTTCCCGTGCACTTTACGGTGAATGTCCAATATGCTGATCTAACAAACTCGACTGCAGAAACCTGGCAGGGCAGGTTCTCTCTTTGTTGCATGTGTAGAGTATGCTACCAAGGCTTTCTCTATTGTACTCTTAGGTTTGTCATGCCTTGGAACAAAATAAGATATTTTCTGTTGCAGTTGCTTCTCAGGTTCCTCAGGTTCCTTAAACTACTTCATTGAATTTTTTTTTCACTTGTTTATGTAATCATTTTAAATGAGGATTATTCTACAATCTACATATTTAAGATAATTATGTTGGAAAATTTATATTTGGAGATGTTAATAATTAACAGCTTCCTTTTAATTGTAATTGTGTACCTGACAGTGTTAGGGAAAAATTTGGGAATGTAATTGCCATATAATTTGATTTGGATTCCGATGTTGAAAGAAAAAGTGGATGTTGGCCTCCGATGGAAGGACTTTCCAATAGGCAATGGAACTCGAGATGGATGATTGTATGTCTTAATATCATAGCTGAAATTCCTTAGTTGTTAGATCCTTAGCCCTGATTCTATTATTTAGAAGTACTAGTTATCCTATCCTTTGAAAAACAAATCCCTTGACCTCGTGAAATATACAGATGTGTGTAATAAAAAGATTTTTTGAGCCTATGGAAAGAAATGTGATTGAGACACTGTTGCAGTGTCAATATCTCAATTTGATATTTGTCTATGCATGGATTATTCTCCTTTGCCCGCGTTCTTGTTGTAGCTATAAACTGTCTCATTATACTTGCAGGCTTCAGGATGTAGCTGGATATGGAATTGGTGTTGCAGTAAGGGAGGAATTTGATAGAGTGTTTCCTGGTCGTACATTTCGGTCTCCACTAGGTGACCTTTTAATGAAAGATGGACGTAATGGTAATGGAGATTATTTTCATTTGGATGATATTTTCAATTCTGCCGTGACAATACTTTTGGTGATTGCTTGATCTGAATTTATTTATGCTTATCTCATGTCAGGTAAAAACAATGGTAGGGGATACTACTTGTATGAGAAGGGAAGTAAGCCAAAACCTGATCCCTCTGTGATACCAATCATTGAGGAGTCCAGACGGATTGCGAATATCATGCCTAATGGAAAAGTACTTTAGTTTGCGCAAAGCTACCATTGGCTTGCAATTAACTTTCTTTAGGATGATAGAGTCTGTGTCATTGTGCATAGTTATGGATGCTTCCATAAATCTTGCCTCAGTTTCAGTCGACAAACTACTGATGCAAGTATACTGAATTGCTTTTGCAGCCTGTAAATGTCACTGACGTAGATATAATTAAGATGATCCTCTTTCCAGTGGTGAACGAGGCATGTAATGTTCTCGATGAGAGAGTGGTAATTCGAGCATCAGACCTTGATATTGCTTCTGTTCTTGGAATGAGTTTTCCCTCTTATCGGTGGGTGCTTTTATCAATTCTCACGTTTTGCTTTGGCTAGTTGAGCTTTGTAAGCATAATATGTTTCACAAATTTCCTCTATTTGCTTATGATGAAATCAGGTGGAGCATTTGTGAATACTATGTATGTCAAAATTCTGTTTTGTCTATGGTGAATACAGACTAATGTAAATACTGCTGTAGTCTTACTGGAATGGTTCGTCTTTGGCAGTGGGGGAATTGTTTTCTGGGGAGACTCGATGGGGCCAAAACATATATATTCAAGTTTGAAGAAATGGTCTAAAACATATGGTGGTTTCTATAAACCATCACGATATCTGGAAGAAAGGGCCACGAAGGGCATTCTTTTGGTAAGAATACTATTCTTAATTGTAGTTTTTCATCCCCAAGATATGGCCATATTTTCCATTGGAATCCCTTAAAAGTGAAGACGTCTTTATTCAATATCTTCATTGAAGATCGTGTTGGTATCCATTTTACCCGGTGTGAAATGTTTTTCCTGAATTTTTCTTTTTTATATAATTTCTTTGTTTCTACTTTTTCTTCTTTCCTGAGAAACTGAGCTATCTGAAATGCCCATGTTTCCTTAATTCCCTTGTGTACCTGCAAGCACATAGACTCTCATCTACGCATCCAGGACACGTTAAAGAATTGTGCCAATGAAGAATTGTGAAACTAATGAAACTCTGTTTCCTGCAGAGTGCACCTGCTTCCTCATCTACAGGATCAAAGTCACGATTATAGGGCACAAGTCTTTATATTCCAGTCAGCAGACCCTACGCAGTCCAGTAAGGTAAACTTGGTGCTATCAGCTTTTTCTTTAGTCCGAAAACCCTGAAAGTGCAAGCAATAAAGTCCTGTTTCCAGGATGAATTACTTTGTGTAACTCCAGTTGTTTGAAACGTTCACTAATAATAAATATGCTTCACCTGTGCCTGCTTGAATGGTTGGAATCAATACTTCGTTATTTGCCGAAGCCCTTCACGGAGGACCTTTGCCCTCTGTGACTCTGATTGTAGTCTGCGGTTGTCACTAGAATTGTTGATTTGTTGTGATTGGGTTATTCAAGAAAGACAACGGGCGCTCGCCCGAGAGAGTAACTTCGAGTTTGCTATAAAGTAGACGTATCAATTCTGTGGAGATATTTGGTTACTAATAATTTAAAATTCTTTATGAATAAAACAGTGACTTATTTTTTAAATTTAGAACTTATTTAATTTAATAACATTAATTCAATTATAAATTGTGTTAATTATACTAATGTAATATATTATTTTAATAGTGTCACCAAAATCAGTTTATATTTTATATTAACAGACGTGTATTCTATAATAAATAAAATAATGTCATAATAATTTGATTTTTGATTTAATGATAAAAATGAGTAAGAAAAATGTTCTAGTTTTAATATTATTGAAATATCGAAAATTTATTCTATTCAAATAACTTATCATCAATTAAACCTAAAAACAAATCGTTATTAGTAATGCATAAACTAGAGCTTCGTTCACATCTCTTCGTAAGGACTATACGATGTGAGGAGAGGTCTGAAAAGTATAAAGAATTTAGTTTTGGCTAATCGGTGATAAAACAAGCCCTTGAGCTTTAAAAGCAAGCAGAATTGATATTACTGTTCTAGCGTGTAATTACATTGCATTAATATATTATTCTTAAATTATTTATAATCATTGTTTTTATTGAAGTTGGACATTAATAGGGTGTAAAAAGACTAGTGAAAGTTATGTTTCTTCTTTATAAAAGAAATAGTCGATTTCATGAAATATAAAGACATTTAAACAAATGTATGAGTGTTTGTTAAAGAACAAGTTTATTGAACTAATCCTATATAAGAATTTCATTTGAAACATTATTTATATATGTATAAAACTTTTTATTGTGATAATTGTATAAGTAATTTTTTGACTTAAGATAATTAAAGTTATCTCATATATGAATTGTTGTTTTTTGATATTACTTATGACCTATTTTAATTAATAGTAGTTCAATTGGTGGTCAATGAATATAATATGAACTATATGCAGGTAATTGTACGATTAATATGAAATTCATCATTTTAAAGTAATTAAGGAGAATGTTCATTTATTTTTGATTATTATTAATTCATAAAATTCTTGGCTAAGGCAAAATGATACTTTAAAAATAGTTATCAAATCTCATTAATTGAATTTTTTAATGGAGAAAAATAATATGATTGGATTCAAAATAAAGCAGATATTAATTTCATGCTCTATGCCTAGTCATAACATTATATGATGAAATAATTAAATTATACGAAAAAATTATGCACGAAAAGATTGGTCAAAATTACTTTGACATTTCTAAATATTTGGGTAGTCATAATGCGTTGTTAGACGCTAATTTTGATTTATAAATATACTTATTTAATTGGAGAATTAAAGATAAATAAAAGGAGTTTAAATTTTTTGATCCTAAATATAATTGAGAATTATAATTTATATCCATTGCTAACATATCTGAGTACTTAATGAGTTACACAATTAATAGATTGAAGAGAGAAAGTTATTTTAATCAAGTTGAATTTGATTATAAAGTTTGAGAAACTGATCAAATATAAGATATTTAATAAATAAAGATTAATATAATATTAAATCTTATTTGGGTACAATTGGTGTTTTGTTATAATTAATTGTAATTCTAATTGAAGTTTAATTAAATTACTAAAATACTTAAAGCTTATTTATAATAGGCTCAGGTTTCAAGAGAGATAGGATTCCTAACCTAATTTTCACTTTAATAATTACACAATTCTCATAATATGTTTTGTGAATTTAACAATTCTCATAATATGTTTTGTGAATATGGTTAAAGACTGGAAAAGAAATAGTTCGAAAGAAGCGACAAGAAAAAGATCAAATTTTAGAATAAGGTATGAATTATATTTCTTGCTTTATTATGACCTATATGTCAATCATTTTCTAAAATTTTAGTATTTTTAAATTTCAAGGAATCAAGTAAAAAAATGTTATTGTGTCCATTGTATGTAAGATCAAATCCCATCCTAATTTTCCAACATTACAAAGATAAAAGATTTATATAAAAAATGACATTTAAACTGATTTGAATTGCAGTTAGATATTGGTTTGAAATTCAATTGAATTCGAATTTGTTTTGATTATTTAAAAGTGATATCATTTTTGTGTAATTAACTTAAACTACATTATTTTGATTTTAAATTTATCAAATTAAAAGGATAATGGACTTGAAGCTGATCTATTTAAACCTAATTTATTAACTTTAAATGTTATGGAAACGGAGCATACTAAATTCTACCAATCCTAGTTCAATACTAAAGTTTGAACTTAGACGACGCCTCCTTAAGCGTTGGGAAAGCAGGTATTGAGACTACTCTTGTAACGAGTTGGTCTATGTGATTATGTATGAGTAATAATTAGGGATGGCAATGGGTAGGGTTCGGTTCGGGTTTTACTCTACCCATATCTATATCTATTTTTTATGACTCAACCCATATCTATATCCATATCCATCGATTTTTACGATTTACTACCCATATCCAAATCCATTGGGTTG
>JANVCQ010000231.1:10699573-10711259 GCA_025531925.1 Erythroxylum plowmanianum
CATGTGCAAAAATTACCATTCATATATATATAGAGGCCATATGATGTATGAACATGCCGAGATATGTTTCCAAACTCTTAACCCGTCCCAAATTACCATTTTACTCTTCCCATCAGTGACGGGATGTTACAGCATCGCACAGACTTCTTCTCTCGGGTAGTCGGATACCTCACCATCGTTGACACAAAAAAAGAGAGAGAGAAACAAAAAGCCAACGAACTATCTCGAAAGAACCTAGAGCTTGTGTAGAACGTGATGTGTGTTATCTAAAAGATCCTCTCTGGTGGTGACAGGCCGAGTAAACACGTCCACGTAGCCGTCTAAGAGAATTATTCAAATCAAGAGAACTAAACTGTAACCATGCGTAAACGTGCTCCTACGCTAGGACCCATAACCCAGATTTGCAGGTGGTCAAGAATAACAGGCCATTACAACCGCTAAATAAGGGGATACACAGACTCGTATGGCACCCAACCACAACTAAGAAATGGAAAATAAGAGACTCAGCACCCACCGAAAATTTGCAATATGAGTAAAACCACTTCATGCACAATACAAGATCTCATTGGCATAAACGGAAGCACAAAACAACTAGAAAGATGGCTGGCCCTTGCCACCCCTTACCTCCAGAAATGGTAGCCCAAAAGAAAGAAAAGAAAGCTTAATTGTACATACCTTATGATGTGAAGTCCTCGTTGCTACAATGCAGCTTGTCCTAAACCAAACGAAGAGTGGAAAATGTAAAAGGGCGGAGACAACACTACCTGATGGAAACATGTCGTGCACTCGTTGTAGACCCATGGTTGCTGAAGACAAAAATCCTCATGAAAACGCCATCATCCAACCCAAAAAGTACGAGTAGGTCATCCTTAGAGAGGTTCCAGACGGTCCGAAGTCGGCATGAAGGCGTGAAATAGATCTTCTCGGCGTAGTTGTTGAAGGACAAGAAGAGAAATTGATGGAAGCCATAAGCAGATTCTTTCCTAACAAAGGCTAAAAATCAAACTTTGTTTTTGAATCCTATGACCAAATGGTTCTCTCTTGTATGTATTTATAATGTCAAATGGTGGCTGAAGAAGAAAAGAAGAAGAAGAAGATTAATGGGGTAGCGTTGAATGAAAAAGAAAATGAGGGTAGGAGCAGCAAATTGGTGAAGCAACAATTAAAAATGTGAATAATAAATTAAAATTGGTGGAAATATAGTTTTTGTTAATATAATTATTGCAAAAACAAAGGTAGGAATGATCACGGTAATCATATTAATGCGGTTGCAAGTGTATGAGGTTATGAAAAGGAGAGGATTGGGTAAATGATAATAATCATTAAACCACTCCAAAGAATTGTAAGCTAGCCGAATTTAAAGAAAGGGTTAACTGCAAAAAAATCTTAAACTTTAGTCAATTTTGCAAGTGTACCTCGAACTTTAAAAAGTAGTAATTAAATACTCAAATTTTCATTTTTTTTTCAATTCTAGCCCAATGTTAGTATTTTTGCTAATGTTGTTGACGTGACTTGTCGCATAAGACAGAAACCATAAACACTTATACACATCACACTTAATTAACTAACTAGTTAAGTTTCATTAATTTTTTTTAACTAAACTATGTCATTTTTAGATTAATAAAACCTTAAATCAAACTATGCTAGTTCGTGTAAAGAGGTTCCTAGGGTGGCAAATTAGAATTTCATTTAAATTGTTATAAACTTAATGAAACTTAGTTAGGTAGCATGGACCATTCTATTGCGTTATTCATAAGTTGTATAATGAGGATGAGTTCCCACGTTAGAACCCTAAAGTTGCCATCATTGACTCGCTGTCCACCAATGAGCACTTTCACAACCCAATATTGATGCTTCAGTTGGTTTTAAAGTTGAAGATCGAGTTTGGGGATGATTTATTTGGAATTCCCAAACATATTGTGATTTATGACAAGGAAGCGTTTAATCTCCAGACTTGGGATTTCTCAAGTATCCGGTGATTACAAGGCCGCTAATAGCTGACGACAGCTCGAAGTTGCTCAAAATGGCATTGATCTTTAATCGAGAGAGGTTGAACAAGCTAGAATCGTTGATTGTATTGTAGGAGTTTTGTGTGAATTATGATGGATTATTTTTAAAGTGTATGTGGTGAGAGAATATGTGAAGTACGTTAAGAGGAAGTGGTTGCATGATATTTTGAAGGAGAAATTGAAGAGCTTGGAGAGTTCTTTGTCATTTTCTTACGTGTCGAATTTGAATAAGAGGAATAACGATGATGACAAGTTCTATGATTCGATCGATTTGGAGGACACTGAAATGTCGACCCAGAGCTTTTTTCATCTAAAAACGACATAATTTAGTTAAACAACTTAATGAAATTTAATTAGTTAGTTTAATTAATTCTAACATGTTTCAGTATTTAGGGTTTCTGTCTTATATGGCCACGTTAACAATGTTAATGAAGACACTGATATCGAGCTCAAATTATAATTATAAAATTTCAAGTTTGAGTTATAATTATAAAATTAAGATGATTTTTTCTGATTAGCCTTAAACAAATGTAGTAGCAAAAGTTATCATCTAAACAGAGAGTATTCGACCTACTTTAGAGTGTAATTATGTAACCAATTTGAAGAAATATATATCTTTCCATCGATATTTGCCTCACCATGGATGTTTTAATATACTTGACAAATTAAGACTTCATGGTCCGACTGTTAGAAACAAAAAAAATGCATTCATATAGTTGACAAATTAAGATTTCATGGTCTGACTGTTAGAAACAAAAAAATTGCATTCATATTAGGTACAGTGGAAAAGACTTCTTCTAACATCCGTGCAATGCTCGAATAAACTAATAACATTACGCGAAAGAGAGAGGTGTATGTTATTTCACTTTTATTGTTCCAATGTATCTCATCTACATATTTATGTAAGTCTCATGTAAATATATAGATAAGATGATGTGGAACAGAGTTGGAACAACAAAAGTGAAACAGGTGATCTAATCCCACGTGAAAGTATCTACAATTAACATCATCACATCATAGTCTTTAATTACAAACTTTGTTTTTTTTCTTTCTTTCTGATTTTTAATTTTAAACAAAATTTTGTTTGATTATTAATATTAATATAATTATATTTTATTACCAATAATAATTAGATACTAACTAAAATTTTAAAATAAAATAATTTTATCTTAATCTTTTTATATAATCTTTACTAATAAATATTAGTAAAAGATTTGTTATATTTTTATTAAAATAAATATTTTAATTAGTAAAAATTATATATATATTAATATTTACTTGTTAATATATATTTTAATTAATAAAACTAATTTAATTTGAAATTTATTCATTTTAAGATATTTTATATTTAATTGTACTTATTAAAATATTTTTATTAATGATAACAGTTAAAATAAATTATAATTTTATTATTAATAATTATTAAATAATGTATATTTAGCTGATGATAAATCTAAAAATAAAAAAATAGAAACCTAGATTTTATAATTTTTGTAAGTTATAAAAAAAGAAGAAACTAAAATAAAAAACTGAAGTGAAACGAAAAGGCCTAAGCAGCTCTGATTCCTAATTAAACATTAAACACATGACATCACATAGTCTTATTATTATATTGTCAGTTTATTTGGATTTGGATTAGCAAAATAAATAAATAACAAATAATATGAGGGAGGTTTTCTCTTTTGTCAAGTCTTTGTGGAGAGCTTTGCAGGACCTGAAAACCCTATTCAGGGAAGAGTTTAGGGTTTCTCTGTCCTCAAAATCTCAGGTGCTTTTCTCTCTACTTCTGTGTACAACCTACAAGCACACGAACCTCAACATAAATTCAAATCACTACATCTTTCTTATGGTTCAAAGCCTGCGAATTTTAATACCTTGATGTCTTAATTGAAAGATGTCGTGTTTTTAGCTTAGCGAAGTGTTTGTAATCCCAGAATTTTGTAGCCTTTTTTGCACTTGTACATGTGGGTTATGGGGTTTACTTTAGCTTTGTTTTTCTCTTGGGTCGCGGGGTGGAGTGGGTATTGGTGGAAATAAGATATTGAAGTTTGAATTTTTGCAATCCTATGGAGGAAAATTGAAAATTTTTGATATATTGAGAAGAATCTACATTCTTAATTTTATGCTTATTTTGTTCGCTGATGCTTTTGCTACATTTTTCTTCAGAGTGAAATACATGAGCGTGTTTAGCATTCCATGATTGTTTTCGTTTTGTTTTACAATTTTGTTAACTTTGACTAGTTCACCAGTAGAGAATCATATATGTGGACGTAATTCGTTTTTCTTGGTTTACACGGTTTTAAAATGATCTTTCTTGTAGGTTCTTGAAACGTATACTGGAAACTGGGTAGAGTGTAGAGCGGTTAATATTGGAGGGATTTTTTATTCTAATGGATTCACCTGAACATGGTCAGAATTATGGTAAACGGGACATGGATGATAATTCAGATGTGAGAAGTGATAGGGTAGGAGATGATGAAGAATGGGACAGCAGCAATAAGAGGAGGCACAGATCGAGCAAGTTAAGAAAGCCAAGCAGTGGAGAAGAGGCTGAAGGAGTGGAGGGTAGGGGGAGAAGAAGAGGTTCAGGTGGGGACAGAAATGAGAGTCGTAAGAGATCAGGTGGTTGCTCTAGCAGGGCAGATAGTGATGAAGATGATTATGATACAAGGAAAGATACGCGATTGAAACAAATGAAGAAAAAACAAGAGGAAAGTAGCCTGGAAAAGTTGAGCAGTTGGTACCAGGATGGAGAATTGGAGAACAGACAGGGTGGAGAAAAATCTGTGATTAGAGGCCATGCTCGGATGGATGAAAGTGAAAAGCGGAAAATGACATCAAAGATCTCAGAGCACGAGAGATCTTGTAGTGGGAGTAAGAACAAAGAAGACCGCTCCCATGATGCGGAGTATGACAAGTCACAGGATAGAGATTCTAAGTATCGAGAAAGGAGAGAAAGCAGCCGAGAGAAGGTTCGTGGTTCTAATGAGCATGGTAGAAGCTCTAGAAGAAGATGGGATGAGTCTGACGTCCCTAGGAAACCTGAGGAAAATCATTATGAAAAGACTGATACCAAGAATGTAAAGGCTTCTGATTCAACATATGAGAATTATAAAGATAGAAGCACACATACAAGAAGTGAATTCAGTGATGGTAAAAACAAGAATTCAGATTCGTACAATGATAAGGGTACCAAAACCAGCCACAAAGAAGAGAGAAGAGTTGATCTGGAAAGGAATAAGTCCAAAAGCAGGTCCGAAGTTGCGGATGAAGAAAACAAGGGTAGTCCTATTACCCGTGAAGAAAAATCAGGTCGAGAGAAAAATGAGAAGCACAGGCAGCAGAGAACTCCCACTAACAGGGATATTTCTGAAAGCCGTGAAAAGTCTTCTAATGTTGATGAAGATGGAAGTACAAGGGTGAGAGACAAAAGTACGGTAGGTCATTCTAACAGGTCCAGAACTCCTGAGAGGAGTATTAGACATCACCAAGAATCACAACACTCTGACATGGAGTATGAAAGAAGCACAGATACTAGACGAAAAGATATGGAAAAGGATGGCTCCAGGGATGATAGATCAAAAGGCAGAGATGATCGGAGTGACAGAAATAGAGATAAGGAAACTTCCAAAGAGAATTGGAAAAGGAGGCAATCCTCTGCCAATGATAGGGACTCAAAAGATGGGGACCTTGTTTATGATCGTGGTAGAGACTGGGAACCAAGGCATGGTCGTGATAGGAATGACAATGAAAGGCCTCATGGTCGAAGCAGGGGTGAAGCTGTAAAAACCTCATCAAATTTTGGAATTTCGAATGATAATTATGATGTGATAGAGATTCAAACCAAGCCTCTTGATTATGGAAGAGCAGAGTCCACATCCCACTTTTCTAGAAGAAATGAAACTGCTAAGCAGTCTGATGTAAAAGCTGCTAGTAATGCTGAAGATTGGGCGTATATGCGAGATGATAGGGCAAGGAGACATGATTCATACAATTCTGCTCCATCTGCAGAAGATAAAGAAAGATATATTGATGATAGGGTATCTATGCGGGATCCAAGTCCATGGAGGGATGAAATGGACTATCAGGGAGGTAAAGGAAGAGGCCAGAAAGGGTCTGTGTCTGGTCGTGGTATTGGTGGCCATGGTTCTGGCGGTGGTTCACAGCCTCCATATGGTAACCAAGAGATAGGATCCTCTGTCAGAGCTCCCATGCATGGGTTAAAAGGGAACAGGATTGGAAGAGGAGGAAGAGGTAGACCTACTGGAAGAGACAATCAACAGGTTGGATTTCCATTGCCCATGATGGGAGGACCTTTTGGGCCTCTAGGGATGCCTCCACCTGGGGCAATGCAGCCACTTGGTCCTGGTATGACTCCAACCGGGGGCCCTCCAATTACTCCTGGTGTTTTCATTCCACCATTTTCACCGCCAGTTGTTTGGGCTGGGGCTCGTGGTGTTGAGATGAATATGTTAGGGGTTCCACCTGCACTTTCTCCTGTACCTCCTGGACCATCAACCACTAGATTTCCTCCTAACATGGGTGCTCCACCAAATCACCCTATGTTTTTCAATCAAGCAGGCCCAGGAAGGGGAGTTGCTCCTACTATGTCTACCCCTGGTTTTATTCCTGCTGGACCAATTGGACATGGAGCACAACCTGATAAGAACCCAGTTGGTTGGGTGCCTCCTAGAAATGGTGGCCCCCCTGGAAAAGCCCCTTCACGGGGAGAGCAGAATGATTACTCGCAGAATTTTGTTGACACTGGTATGCGCCCCCAAAATTTTATCAGAGAGCTCGAACTGACCAATGTTGTAGAGGATTATCCAAAGCTTAGGGAGCTTATACAGAAAAAGGATGAGATAGTGGTTAAGTCTGCTTCTCCTCCCATGTATTTGCAATGTGACCTAAAAGAATTTGAGCTGTCTCCAGAATTCTTTGGAACTAAGTTTGATGTCATATTGGTAGATCCTCCATGGGAGGAGTATGTTCATCGAGCCCCTGGCATTGGTGATCATATGGACTATTGGACATTTGACGAGATATTAAACCTTAAGATTGAGGTAGTCCCTCCTTTAAGTTCTCCTTTTCCTGATAATAGCTGTACTTTTTGGGAAATGATCAATTTGCATTTCTTTTTTCTTGCTTGATCAACTTGCTGATCAGTAATTCTACGCAACGTTCTCTGGTTTTTCCCTTGCAGGCAGTAGCAGACACACCTTCCTTTATCTTTCTCTGGGTAGGAGATGGCGTAGGCCTCGAGCAAGGCCGCCAGTGTCTGAAGAAGGTAACTTTTTCAGCTTTAAAATGAAGAAGAGGTCCAGTTGTTACTTTTTTTTTTTTTTGGTCTCAATCTAATTCATTTTACTCTGTATAATGTGGTTTTCATGTATTTACTTTATCTGCAGTGGGGATTTCGTAGATGTGAGGATATTTGCTGGGTAAAAACTAACAAAACCAATGCAACACCAGGGTTGCGGCATGATTCCCATACTTTGTTTCAGCATTCTAAGGTTGACAATTCAAACATTTCTGTTGCATTGTAGATAATGAACCTTTCCTTGTTCACTTCAACCAGAGATTTCTTTAACAAATTTAGTTTTTCCATAAACTAGTTGCTTTGTTATTAATTGTAGGAACACTGCTTGATGGGTATAAAGGGAACTGTTCGCCGCAGTACTGATGGTCATATAATCCATGCTAATATTGACACTGATGTGATTATTGCTGAGGAACCTCCTTATGGTTAGTCATGTTTTCTTGTTTAAAGTTTGACAAATCAGAGCTGAGTTGAACTGAATTTATATGATCACTGCTTTTGGTCTTTCCTCTTTTGCATGCTTTTGTCGGGAAATGCATTTTTGTGGACAAATGGGCACGAGATCCCCGAAGTAGCAGCATGTCACTCTTCTTGGATGTTAAGAATTTCATAAACAGTTGGAACTTCACACGTTTTCTTTCAATTTTTATGGATATTGGGAAATATTCGTCATTTTGTTGTGGTTTGAATGTGTCTTCAATGTAGTTTTGCTGTTAACCACAAAATGGTATACCCTTTGTTGGCCATATCATGTCATGAATGCTGCCGTTTTACTCCTTGTGTTGCAATGAAAATGCCAAACACTTGAATGGAAAATTTTATGCCTTTGGATTTCAGGTTCAACTCAAAAACCTGAGGATATGTATAGGATAATTGAGCATTTCTCCCTAGGCCGCCGAAGGCTTGAGCTTTTTGGTGAAGATCATAATATTAGATCTGGTTGGCTGACTGTTGGTAAAGGACTGTCCTCCTCAAACTTCAATTCAGAGGTACACTCTCTTTAAGAAATGAAGTCACTTGTATGTTTCGACCATAATCTGAAGCTGCTTGTGAAACTGACCTACTACATGAGTTAAAATAGAGTTTCTGGATGTTAGCATTGAATGGAAGGATCTTGATTTAGTCCTATGCGATGAGTCCTTTGGTTCCTTAAAATCTGTTGTTTAAAATTAAAAGTTAGCTTGTAAGATGTAAGTAAATACATTTGATTTGGTACCTGCGAGAAATTTGGATTTTATGAAAAGGACAGGTATCTTTTAGAGGAAAAGAACATCTAATCTTTTGTTTGATATGCATGTAAAAAAGGATTACTTGTGGTATTTTGACCTCGTTAAGTTTGAAGATGACGACTTGTGACATGATGCCTGGCAACATTTCAGGCATACGTGAGGAATTTTGCGGACAAGGATGGGAAAGTTTGGCAAGGAGGAGGGGGCAGAAATCCTCCACCGGATGCATCTCACCTGGTCATGACTACCCCAGAAATAGAGGCCCTGCGACCCAAGTCACCAATGAAGAACCAACAGCAATCAACTTCGATACCTCTGACAACAACCATCTCCTCCAACAGAAGGCAAGCTGGTAATTCTCCTCAGAATCCACCAACTTTTAGCTTAAACCAAGAGGCGTCTGGCTCAAATCCTTCAACACCATATCCTTGGGCTTCACCATTCAGGGTACGAGAAAGTCTCAACATACCTTCCGAGGATATGTATGGGTTTGGTGCGCCAACAAATGGCGACTATTACGATTTTGAATCTCAGTCACACAGACAAATGAATATGCTGTAACAATAATGTAGCACATTGCCGTTATTCTTTTTATAGCTGCTAGGTTATTGTTTTTCATGAAAAGCAAATGTCATCTCTCTTCTGCATTTTTACATATAGGGAAGTGGGCAATTTTATTCATCTCGCGGAGCCTCAAGGCTTTTATGGGCAGCTTTAAGTACAGTATCATGGAAATAACTCTCCATTAAATTACACTTAGCCCACATTTGCATATCTTTTCTTGCATTATTTGGTTTGGAATATGTAATTACATAAGATGCACACAAAAGGTAACTATAGATTATATTGCTACATTATAAATTTAAGAAAAAAATTGTAAACATCAATTATGTAACAATTAACATCAACGCCATAATTCAGGGTGATGAGTGTCGGGGTAAACTTAGTTTCCTATGGTCTAGTTTGTCCTATCGTATATTATTAAATAGTTGGTTCCTATTACGTATGTTCTTCATCAATTAATGATGAATTCTCCTACTATGGGATTTTTAAGTTTTGATCAGGAATCAAATCCCTCATTCGCTGCAAGTTTAACCGGTAATACGGTGACATGTACTGACAAGGCAAGTATAGGCTGCGGTCAGAGACTAAAGTAGTCTAGACTACCTAAATTTACCGGAACGTTACGTTACCCACGTTGGTCAAATTCAAAACTCAAAACTGTCACTGATAAGTCTTTTATAATTTATATAAATTATAAAAACCAGACATACGCACACTCATATTATATTATGTATTATTAAAACAGAGATACATACATTACTTTTATCATTTTATCTTTCAAAGAGCCTTGAGGATATCATCCACGCTAGAAACGGTGAACTCGCCACCTTCTTCAAGTTTAGCCTCCTTCACAATGAGGTCATCCACCAAGAGAGCGAACCTCCTCGCGCGAACCCCAAGCCCTTTCTCGTTCAGATCAAGCTCCAGCCCAAGCTTGTGGGTGTACGCCGCAGATCCGTCTGCTAAGAACTTCACGTGCTTGTTCTCCGGAAATGTCTTTGCCCATGCCTTCATAACGAACGGATCATTCACTGCCCAACCAAGACATATTTTTGTCCGTTCAATTAATACATAAAAAGGGTTTTATTAAGCTAATCCCAGAGATAATTAGGGACACATTACCGCTAATCACGAGGATTTCGGCCACGTCCTTAGTTTTCAGCTCCTCAGCCTTCTCAACGTATCCGGGTACATGCTTCAAGCTACACGAACGCCAGCCAAATCAGATAGACTATGAGTAATTTATTGCTAAAGAGTTAAAAAAGGCAAAACCAAAGAGCTGAGGGAACTTTTCCAATAACCTGCAAGTAGGGGTGAAGGCGCCGGGAACACCAACGACGATGATCTTCTTGCCGGCGGCGAGAGAGTGGATGGAGACTTGCTGGAGCTGATCATTCTCGTCAAAGTGAGCGAGGGTTCCGTCGGGCAAAGCATCGCCAACTTTAATCGGAGCCATGGTTGATAACTGACGAACGGTTGTGATTGATTGACCAGACAGTTGGCCGCTTAAACACTCAAACAGCGGTCTTTTATAGAGTGGTTGGGGGTTTATTAGGTGTATTTAATAGTCATTTGAGGTCCGCTACTACCAAACAATTAGTAACAACATTGGGCTCATACTTTAGGGTAGGATTCCATGGGCCGGCACAATCCTATATTTAAATATCGTAAATGAATTAACTTATAATTGTTATTTAATAATTTCTCATTCATATAACTATTGAAAAAGGGAATAAAAGATATAAAAATATTTAAGTAAATATTTATATATTTAATTACCTATTTTATTTTAATTGTTTATCACAGAAAATAATTTTTTAACGATGATGAATGAAAGAACTCTCATTTAGTTAATGTTTAAATAAATATCTTATTATTTAGATCTTATCATAATTATACATGCTTATATTTATTTACTTAATTTTATTTTTATTATGAATTTTAAGAAATTATATTTTTATTTTACAACAAGTTTATGAATATTTTTATTTGAAAAATGATAAAGTTTTTTTAATCAATTTTAATATGATTGTATATGCATATAAATTAATGTTAATATGTCATAAATATATTTTATATAATTATTAAAATTTTTTATAAGATATATATTTATGTTTGGCTTCAAATTTAAAAATTTTATAATTGGTTAGATTTACACTTAGAAATTATACTCATTTCATGAGTTAGGTTGGATGTGAGCCTAAGAATTCTAATTTTTTAAAAATTAAATGCTAGATAAACCTGATCCACTGCAACCTGGTACAATATCTACTCAAAATGACGCTTGTATATTACTTTTAAGTTTTATATTAACATTTAAGAAGAAATCGATTAAGTCAAGAATTATAAATATAATCTAAGCTGTACTTATATATTTATGTAAGAATATATATTGTAATTTATACCAACGTAAATAATCTCTAGTCAACTTGTAACTTACATTTAGGCACAAATGAGGTTCTTCCTTATGTAAATTTTTCCTTAGTTAATTTAGTACATTTGTATATAAATAGGTATATCTCTTTTGTTGTTATATACATTTAGGGATGGCAATTGTATCCGAA
>JANVCQ010000231.1:10717321-10728392 GCA_025531925.1 Erythroxylum plowmanianum
ACATCCTTATTACATTAACACTTTAATTCCACTTACCCATTCAATAAATCCTACTAACTTTGACATAATTATAACTCTAAAAAAATTTATTCTATCTAAACCTCAAAATTATTTTAAATCATGCTTAACTTAAAGAAAAAATTTCAGGGCCCAATAACTCTCCCCCTTAAAGAATTTCATCCTTAAAATTCTTACCTGAGATATTAAAGAGGTGTTGGTACTTGTCCCTCATGGCCTCTAAGGATTCCTACGTGGTCTTTTTCGTAGAATGTTTTTTCCACAAAACTTTAACTAGCTTCATAGTCTTGTTCCTTAAAACCTTTTTCTTTGAATCTAAAATCTCCACTAGTTGTTCTTCATAAGTCAAATCCTCTCTTAATTGAACTTCTGAAGGTTGAATTATATGTGAAGGATCAGATCGGTACTTCCTTAACATCGATACATGGAAAACATTATGAATCTTAAACAACTCCAGTAGCAAAGCTAACTTATAGGCTAAAGGCCCAATCTTCTCAATGATCTCATTTAGGCCTATGTATCTTGGACTAAGCTTGCGAAATCCCTTTCCATGGAGAAGCTCTAAGAAGCACTTTGTCTCCAACTTCAAATTCCATCTCCTTTCTATGTGTATTCATATAGCTCTTCATTTTGTCTTGAGCTGCTTTAAGTCTCTTCTTCACTAATTTAATCTTATCAACTGTGACTTGTACTAACTCAGGTGCTACTAGTCTCCTTTAACCTTCCTCATCCCAACAAATAGGAGTTTTGCACCTCCTACCATACAAAGCTTCATAAGGTGCCATTTAAATTCCTAAGTGATAGGAATTATTGTAAACAAACTCGATTAAAGGTAAATGATCATCCCATAAACCTTTGAAGTCTATAACACAATTTCATAACATTGCCTCTAATGTCCGTATTTTCCTTTCTGATTGACCATCAATTTGTGGATGGAAAGTTGTACTAAAGTGCAATTTGGTTCCTAAAGCCTCCTGTAAGTTTTCCCAAAATCTAGAGGTGAACTTGGAGTCTCTATCCTAAACTATAGAGCTTGAAATCCCATGAAGTTGGATTATTTCATCCACATATTTCTTAGCCAAGGCATTCAAAGAATCTGTCTACTTCATTGGCAAAAGATGTGCAAACTTGGTTAGCCTATCCACAATCACCCATATTGCATCATACTTCCTCCTAGTCCTCGATAATCCCATCAAGAAATTCATCGTAATCTTCTCCCATTTCCATTCCAGAATTGGCAGAGGTTTAAGCTTGCCTAAAGGTGCCTGGTATTCATCTTTAACTTGTTGACAAAATAAGCATCTTTTAGCATATTCTGCAACCTCTTTCTTCATTCCTTTCCACCAAAAATGCTCCTTTTAATCTCTATACATTCTCTTACTTCTAAGGTGCATTGTGTGCCTCATCTAGAATCTCTTCTTTCAACTCCAACATGTTTAGAATACACAATTTGTTACCTACCACCATCAATCCATCTTCTTTGATCTCTATTTTAGAAGGTTTATCACTTTTAATCTCTTCCGGAGTCTATTCAAATACTCATCTTGTTCCTGTAATTTCTTAATCTTCTCATTTAACACTGGCCTCACTCTAAAGTTAACAATACATAATCAGATTCGACTTGCCTTAATGTCACCTTAAGTTTGGCTAATTTCTTCAACAAAAGAAGGTATACTATCTCCACATGTGCCATAGTGGACTTCCTACTCAGTGCATTAGCTACTACATTAGCTTTTCCCGAGTGGTAATCCATCATTAAGTCATAATCTTTCAATAGCTCTAACCACCTTATTTGTCAGATACTTAAGACTCTTGTGGTTTGTAAAGGCCCAGGTGGTGACTCCATATAAGTAATGTCTCCACACCTTCAACGCAAAAATTATGGCAGCTAACTCGAAATCATGCGTAGAATAATTCATCTCATAGGGATTTAATTACTTAGAAGCATAAGCAATCACTCTATCGCCTTGCATCAACACACAACCCAATTCCTTCCTTGAGGCATCACTATACATTATATATCCGTCACTACCCGAAGGCAAGGTCAAACTAGTGCAGTTGTAAGTCTGCTCTTCAATTCCTCAAAACTGCTCTGGCACTCCTCTGTCTATACAAATTTCTGATTCTTTCTTGTTAATTTAGAAAGTGGAGCTCCAATTATGGAAAAGCCCTTCACAAACCTTCTGTAATACCTGGCTAATCCTAAGAAACTTCTTACTTTAGCTACATTTTTAAGTGCTTCCCATTTCACAACAACTTCTATCTTCCTCGGATCCACATGTACTCCTTGCTCTGAAATCACATGTCTAAGAAATGTTACTTCCTTTAGCCAAAATTCACATTTGTCGAATTTGGCATACAACTCATTCTTTCTCAATGTCTCCAAAGAAATTCTTAAGTGTTCCTCATGTTCCTTATCACTCTTAGAATAGACCAAAATATCACCAATAAAGACAATGACAAATTGGTTTAAGAAAGGTTTAAAGACTCTATTCATCAAATCCATGAAAGCAGCAGGTGTATTTGTCAACCCAAAAGGCATCATCAAAAACTCAAAGTCGCCATACCGTGTTCTAAAAGTAGTCTTTGATACATCGGACTCCTTTATCCTTAACTGACGGTAACCTGATCTCAAATCTATCTTCGAAAAGACCCTTGCCCCTTGCAACTGATCAAACAAGTCATTTATGTGTGGAAGCGGATATCTGTTCTTAATGGTGACATGGTTAAGTTTTTTATAATCCACACACATTCACAATGATCTGTCTTTCTTCTTCATAAAAAGGACTAGAGCTCCCCAAGGTGAAGAGCTCGGCCTAATATAACCTTTCTCGAACAAATCTTCCAATTGTTCCTTAAGCTCCTTTAATTCGACCAGAGCCATTCTGTAAGGTAGAATTGAAATTGGCGTTGTGTCTGGAAGAAGCTCAATGGAAAATTCAATTTCCCTAAGTGACGGTAGTCCTGGTAACTCTTTGGGAAAGACATCCGGAAATTTCATGATTACTGGTATATCTTCTAACTTCCCTCTATTGACCCTCGTGTCTACCACATAGGCCAAAAATACTTCACACCCTTTCCTCATCATTTTCTCTGCCATCAAAGCTGAAACAATTCTCGTTGAACTAAATTTTCTGTCTCCCATAAACATCACCTTTCTTCCATTATCCAGCTCGAAGTCCACTATCTTCTGTTTGCAATCTAAGTTGGCATTATATTTCTCTAAGACGTCCATACTCAAAATCACATCTAATTCTCCCATCTTCAATGGCATTAAATCCACCACTATGTGTCCCCCACCAATATGTATCTCACAATCTTTATAAACTTGACTAATCATAATATAGTGGCTTATTGGAGTACTAACCATTAAAGGAGTATTCAATGGGCTCAAATCTCTACCATACAAAGTTGTACCCGATGAAACAAAGGAGTGGGTAGAACCTGGATTAGTCAAAACCATTACATCATCATCAAATAATTTAATCATACTAGTTACAACTTCTGGAGCTGTCTTTGCATTCTTCCATGTCATTGCAAACACTCTAGGTAGTACTTGCCCCCTTAGTCTTCCTTGAGGATTCACCCTCCTAGTTGCATCAGAGCTGCCCACTTCAGTTGCAGTCTATTACTCCACTATCTCAATTCTCTTCGAAGCTTGCATCTGTGTTCCCTCTCTTCTTGAATACTTTGAACACTCTCTTGCCATGTGTCCTTTCTCTTTATAATTGAAGCATGCTTCTGTCAATCAGTAACATTCCCCTCTATGAAACCTTCTGCAGTGTTCACATTTGGGAATAGGTGGCTTATCCCTATCTCCCTTTCTGCTGCCTCCCGCTGTAGAGACTTGATAAGAAACAGTAGAAGTTCTCATCCTCTTGGACCTGCTTTCCCCGCTACTCCTCTCCTCAGGCTGCACAAGGAAAGTCCTGACACTCCTCTCAGGCATAGAAGTATCACCTTTTGAACTGTTCTCTCCCCTTTCTCTTTTTTCTCACGGCGCTCTTTATGTTCTTAATGTTCTCAACCCTCAGAGCCACTTCAACCAGCTGTTGAAAATCACAAAAATTCTGCACCACCACTTTCTCTCTGATAGCTAGATGTAACCCTGATTTGAACCTATGGAACATAGCTACTTCGCTCATCATCATCTCTGCAGCATACCGAGATATTTGGGTAAATCAGCGCTCGTACTCTCTCACCGTCATTTCCCTTTGGGTGAGACTCAGAAACTCTCTCTGCTTTTGCTGAATGTACACATGAGGCAGGTATTTCTTCTTATAAGCAGCTAAGAAGTCCTTCCATGCCAACACTGGCGGTCTCATCTGACTCTTTGGCACAATCTCTCACCAATGCAGAGCATCTCGTTGTAGCAAGTTTGTAGCATACACAATTTTCTCATCATCCTTAGAATCCATTTGATTTAGTATCCTCTCGGTCTTTCTTAACCAAGTCTCATTTTCTTCTGGATCTGTTGTTCCATAGAAATCCACCGCCCCATACTTCATGAAATTGTCGAACTGTTTTTCCTTCTTGATTGGGGCCGAGGTAGAAGATTGCGACATCTGGCCTATGGCCTAAGAGAATGCCTGAGCAAATACTTGAAATATCTTCGGATCTAATGGATCAGGCACTTGCTCCTGTGGAAGAGGAGACTCCCACATCTGTGACCGAACGGGCTCACTACTATGCCCTACAAAAACCTTAGCATTTCCTGGGGCTACTGATTCATCAGTACTCTCCTCCCTTGGTGAAGAGTCAGGTGCAATCGATCTTTGCAATACTCCTCGTGTCCTTTTATGAGGTGGCATCTTACTCCTTCAATGTAAACACTAACTATTAGCTTATATTTCATTTTAAAATCCTAATCCCTATATGTATGTATGACATGCATGTCACTTAATGCAATTCAATCAATTTACAATGCAACAAGTAATCACATAACATAACAGTTCCTCCCACTATGAATTCTAAGCCTAAGAAAACCTAAGTTCTAATACCAAACAATGCTGGAATCCGCTTCCGGAGCCCAACATTCGGAGTCATTAAACTGAAATAGTATTTGTCCTCAACCATATTGAACCTATTTTGGGACAATTGGCATAAATTTCTTTATAGATATCATATTAAGGTGATGTTTAGACATTTCAAAATAAGACTTCAAGATCTACAATTTTCATGAAGACCTTGAAAACAAGTTTTATCATTTGTAGGGTCAAAAATGGAACCCAGATGATAGGATTAGATGAAACCAGATAAAGGGTCAAATGAATTGGGAAATTATCATAACTTTCTCTAGAGATGTCAGATTAAAGTGTTCTTTGGATGGTTTGAAAGAGAACTTCAAGAGATATAACTTTCATGAAGATCTTGAAGACAGATTCTATCATCTATATGGTCAAAAATGGGACGAAACAATAGGATCAGATGAACCCAAATAAAGGGTTAGATGAATTGGAAAAATAGTCATAACTTTCTCTAGAGAACTCGGATTAAGGGTTTCTTTAGATGGTTCAAAAGAGAACTTCAAGGTCTACAATTTTTATGCAGACCTAGAAGACAAATTCGATCATCTATAGGGTCAAAAATGGGATTAGATGATATGATATCATCACCAGATGATATGATATCATCACTAGACGATATGTTATCACCATACAATATGACATCATCACCAGACGATATGACATCATCACCAGATGATATGACATCACCATATGATACAAACTATACTCCTGAGCATCTCCACTTATAAGGACCATAACTTTTGACTCCTATGTCCAAAAATTTCATACTATATACCGTTGGAAAGCTAGAAAGAAAAACTACAACTTTTTAGAAGACAACTTTGACTAATTCAGCCTAAATTAGTGCAGTTTTCCCCTTAAAGTTAGCACACAATTTATACACCTATGAAAGGGGTAGTGCTTTGACCTCATAGTCATGGTGGTTGTAAATTGACAGTTGTTGATGCAGTGCCTCCTGTATTACCCAGAGCTAAACTACCACGACTCCTCTTGGGCTATTGGCTAGAGGAACCTCCTCCCTTCCTTTTCTAGTTCTTTTCCTTCCACTGTCTTCTGTGCTCTTTCACTAACCTTTTGGCTCTCTTTGCTGACTATACCATCTCCTTGAATGTGGTAGTAGGGGTAATTGTCATCCTTTCCTGGATCGCCAAATGCAATTCGATCTCAAACCTTGCAGACAGATTCCCTTCATCTACTATATATTCAGGGACATAGGTGGCAAGCACTCTCAACTTTGTCTTAAACTCGTGCATTGACCTATTCCCCTGTGTCAGTGTAGAGAATGCAACCTTCTTTTGATCTCTATCAAATTTGGGATAATATTGTTCATTGAATTCATTAATAAAATCCATCCAGGTAATCTGATTACGGTAACGTCCCTAGACATTTTCCTATCGAACTCTAGCATCACCCTCCAACAACTGGACAACTACCTTCAGCTTCATCTCATCAGACAGCCCTATATCGTGAAATGTCTCTGTGGTCCATCTCATCCAAGTTTTGGCCTCGTTCGCGCCCTTCAAAAGTACGAACCCAAGTTTCCTTGCCTCCTTAATATACCACGAGATTTTAATCATCAAATGTTGCCTTAGTGCAGAACTAGGTATAACTAGTGGTTGCTATGGTGGCGGTACCTATGGTGGCATCTGTGGCATTCCAACCACAGGCTGTTGCTGCACAGTATACTGTGCCCACAATGTCATCACCTGCTGCAGAGCCTCCCTCGACACTGGTGGTAAATCTGGCTATGCTACCATTGGTGGTGTTATAGTGTGAGGCTGCCTATAAACTAAAGAGCTAGCAACCGCTGGTTCTGTGACTACTTCAGCGCTATGTTCCTCTGGCTCGGGTTACAAAGGTCCAACCTTGCGATAACTTCTCCTTCCTCGTCCATCCATGCTATCATTATAAAATCAGAAAAAGAAATTGTTTAATAAAATATATCGAACTAACCCTAGCTTATCTAATATCCCAAATATCCAAAGGAATATCAATAAGTACTCTCACCGAGGTCAAAATCATCAGACCATTAAAGACGTCAACTTAGAGATCCAAGACTCAACTTCTTGATCAAAGACTTTCGACACCTAGACTCGACTCCTAAAGCTCATTAACTTTTTGAAAATGGAACTAACACTTTTGAAAACACAAAAACCAGGCTCTGATACCAATTTAATTGTCAAGACCCGATACCACATTGGGCATATGACAATAACCGCATATCCGGGCTAAGGACATTCACAGTACCCTTAATCTGACTATGCAAGGTGAACTGAATAACTTTTAAAAACATTTGGATAGCACAATGATTATATTTTTAAAATCCTAAAACTCAATCAAAACACCTAAAAATTAGTTTTAAATGCACTTCTATATTCACATTAAAATTTTACCACAACTTTTGGACTTTTAAGTCCACTCAAAAGCAATCTCAATGAGAGTACCAAAGGTTCATACATAAGGTCTTTTACAAACAACAAGACAGTCAATAGTTAATTTATAAAATCATAAAGCATATTAATATAACCAACCTAATAAAAACAGTTCATCAGCCACTATACAACAAAAGTATAAAACAGAGACTACCCATGTGCGATAATGCCCTGAAAATGTTAAAAGATTGTACGATCCACTCAAAGCTTCAAGTTTACCAAATTAACTTGCATGGTTGGAAGGCGGAGGGGGCGAGTACACTATATACTTAGTGAGAAGGAAAAACATATATCGAAAATAGAACTCGATACACACTAAGACAGTCTAGATAACTAAGGATGGGTTTTTCACGTATCTAGAATGCACACAACCACCTATAAAGTGAACATACATGACATAGAAACATATAGGTCTAGCCTATGACTCAACATATACCAGCTAGGAACCATATAGACCTAGCCTATTAATCACTCATCCGATGAACATAGGTTCCAGTTCCAACCGATAAAATGGAACCTTACCTTAGCTCTAAGCAAAAATAGAATACAAACATGAAACATACATAACTCGATTATGCATATGTAATTTTCAAAACATTATTTCATGCAATAAAAGTCATCTTTTGCACTCCAAGTGTAAAGTGTTATTCAAAACAATGTTGTTTTTTAAATACATAAACATATTAGCATCCATTTGAGATTCAATTCTACTATGTATTGCCTAGGTTCAAAAGTCACATACAAATCATCATGCATATCTTAGGATGCTCTAATCCCATTTAAGAGATATGGTTTCCCTAATTCACCTCAAAAGAAGGTGTATACTCCCGACTTCAACAATTCTCAGTGCGAGGTCCTTGATTCACAGCTCTTGAGCCTTTATACATAAAAATATACAATATATTTACTACTCAAACATGTATCTCAGATTTATACACCATCACATAAGTGTATAAAACACAATATCACCATCTTTAAGCTATAGGATTCGGCCATTAAGCTTCTCACATGGTTACTTCCCTTACTATTCATATTAGCTTTTCTTTTGCATTTTCCAAGGCATTTAATGCCTTTAATCTAACACTTACTCATTTCAAAACATAATTAAGCACATTTTTGTCTAAGCACATTAGGCCATTACTTATCAATCTAAGCAAAAATTCAAGTTTACTCTAAGTAAACATGAAAGCTGCTTTCTAATGCATATCATTATGAATCCTTAAACCCTAAGCTAAATTCACTTAGGCATTTTATCAAACACCTAATGTGCATGACTTTCAAGTCATATTTTCAAGACATTATCATAGTAATTTATGCTCCTATCTTGTTATATAACAAACACTTTCAAACAACAAACACATTTCACCACTTCATTCAATCCAATTCCCTTCATTTAAGCCATATTCATCATAATTATACAACTCATTACATTAGTCCATTTCTTCTCCCATCATTTCGACCAAGCCTTATCCAATCTATATCTTCTTCATTTTTCATCATCAATTCACATTATACATATGCAATTAACACCATAAAATTTATATAAACCATCAATTTCAAAAGATATTCTAAAATTCACAAACTTTTACTAAAATGATCAGTTTTGGCTTATGGGGACTTCTCCTTGACTCATTTCATTCATATAAACTATGTTTCATGCATAGTTAAGCATGGAGAACAACATATCTTAACATCAAACTCAAAATCATAATGTAGAGAAAGATGAGACAAAATTTACCTAAACATTCCTTTGGTGATATCTTAAAATTCTTTGAGAATTTCTCAAATCGAATGATATATTTGAGTTCCTTGGCCCCAAATTAACTTAGAAAACTTTGGTTTGCATTGGAGAATAAAAAACAATGGCAGAATTTTAGTGATGGCCGAATGGGTTCTTCTCCTCCTATCTTCTGCTTTCTTTTAGTTAAAATAAAATGTTTCTAGTCTTTAATGGTGGGGTGCATGGCCATACAAGGAAGAAGGGTCTAGAATATTGACCCTTCTTTGACCAAATATGGTGAAATTACCTTTTTGCCCTTTGTTTATGTGAAATTACCATTATACCCTCCAAAGTTTTCCTAAATTTGCAATTAAGCCCAAAATTTGGAAATGATCGAAACTTTTATTTTTATTTTGGTCCCTAGACTTTTGAAAATAATAATTAAGCCCCTTAATTTTATAAATTACATATTGATCCTCCAAGAATTGAAAAATTACAATTAAGTCCTTTAACTTTTAACAATTGGCAAATAAGCCCTTATGTACATCAACTTTTCCAGTTAAGCTTTCTAAGTGTCCAATTAGTCTATAAATCATGTCTAATCACCTCTAAGGAATTAGAACACACCACCAGGGTCATATCCATCCAATGGACTTCATCTTACACACTTAGAAGCTTATATGTCAGAAATCTCTAAGATTTTGCATACCGATGAACTCGTAGTTCATATAAAAGCATATAACATTATAAATACTGACATATATACCCAAAAGGATTTAAATACATCTTTGAACTCGTATACAATCATGTATATATCAATATGCAGTAGTATCTCCAAGTATAGACCAATACAAAAGGGCTCAGAGAGTCTGGCATTACATTATGATCGTCATCATTTCTTCCCTTTTTATGGCCTTCACCTCGACCTCTAGCTCTTCCTTTTGAGCGACCCTTGCTCTTTGTGTTTCAAAGAAACTTGGGCTTAAAGTGCTTGAACTAGAGACTCCTTCTTTAATATTTCTTCGTAAGCTTGTAAAGACCCATATACTTCATGAATGGTAATGTCTTCTAAGTTTTGGGATTGTTCAATAGCTATAACAATAAGAACAAAATTTAAGAACAAAATTTAAATCAAGAGAATGAAATAATTTTCTCTACTAGCTGAGCTTCTTCTAATTTTTCACTATAACTCCTCATTATATTGGTAGTTCTCAAGAATCTTGTAAAATAATCTTGAATGGATTCATTCTCCATCATTTTCATGGATTTAAGCTTACTTCTCAAAGTTTGAAGACACACCTTTTTCACATTGTCAACTCCTTTGTGAACATTTTGAAGAATCTCCCAAACTTGCTTTACCTTTGTTGCACTTGACACTTTTTCAAACATTTCAACATCTAATGCCATATAAATAATGTTAAGAGAATGTTGATCCATTTTATAATTTCTTTGCAATGTGTTCCTTTAGGCTTGATTTACTCCTTCAATTGTCAATTCTTCATAACCTTGCTCTACCATCTCCCATGTATCTTGAGAGCTAAGAATTGCGTTCATAAGAAAACACCAATTATCATAATTCTCTTTTATGAGTTTAAGAATTATAACAATAAAGTTAGACATTTTTCAAACAACCAAGCTTTTGATCCCACTTTTCAGGAAATAAGGAGATAAGTAGAGAAGGGAGAACAATCAAACTTTCTTTTTAAATTCCCTTTACATTGATTGCTTTGCTTATCGGATTAGTTTCAAATGCACTAGTACATGTTGGATCGGAAAAACAAAGCATGCTATATTTGGAGAAACGGTAGATTTCAAAACTTTTAAGAAATCATTACTTGCAGCGGAAGCAACAAATCCAAATCATCATGCTAATC
>JANVCQ010000231.1:10732749-10750856 GCA_025531925.1 Erythroxylum plowmanianum
GAGAAGTACATCAGTATTAACGTTGTATGTTCTGTAAGATTTTGAAGCAGAGAAATATTATGAATAACACGTGAAATAACTAGAATATCAAAGACCACTTTGTTAGTCATCTGATTCTTTGCCTCTCAAATTATTTTAGGTTAAGATTGGTTGATGATGATAAATATTTTTGAATGAACACATATACACAAAAATGCACATAGACAAATAAAATTTTTCTTATCCAATGCCAATGTAGTAAGTACTATTATAAGGAATCTCCTTTCTCACTAAATTTGTAATATTTTGTATTAGATATTTTAAAGCACAAACAAATGGTGTGGACTTCCATTGTTTCCTAGTTGCATTGGCCAGTTATGTCTGACTGTGCAATTGCTGGTGATATTGTTTTAAATACAGGCTTGAAGATGTTCGTAAGCTAGAAGTTTCTTCTTGGTTTTAACAGTGTGAGAGAAGTGCTTAAATTCTTATTTTTCATTACTTCTTTAATTATTTTTCATATCATTAAATTAAGGGCAAAATTGATTACTAGAAGACGAGAACTTCCAAAGTCGTCGCTGATTAAGTTGCGACTTTAACCATTTTCTTCTTTTTCCTAATTGCAATCCAAAACTAGAGAGAAATAGTTTTCAGATGTCGATAGTTTCTGTCAAAAAAATATTAGATGGCCATCTCATTTAATTAATAAACACAACAACACTAACAACCTACATCATTTTGTCTCTAACAAGCAAGCAAACAAGCACCAAGTGACCATAGTTGCGTAATGATTATTCCCACCCTTTAAGTAGAAAGAAAGAAACATAAAGGAGCAGTTGTTCCTTCTTTCATCCTTTCCTTTTTTTATTCTTCTCTATCTAATCTTGATCTATTTCATTAAGATGCTAAAATCGTTATCTCTGTGATAAAATTTTAATTTTGCAATCTGATTTTAGAACATTCATAGGCTTGGCCACGTTAAGACTTGGGGTATGATAAAGAAAGTGACTAACCCATGCTACTTAAACATGATACTACGTCTGCCCGATGATCCTCTGTAGATCAAAAAATAGAATATATATCCAACTCAATACACATAAATTTGGTCCTTTAATCGATATAAAAAATTCATAATTTTGAATTTTTATTATAAGTGTATGGTCCTTTAATCTTAATATATTTATTAAATAATTTATTAAGATTGTATACTTTATTATTTATTATAAGTGTATGGAGAAATGGATGGTGAACTTAGGAAGAACAAATGGAACTGGAACATTTAAGAAAATCAAGATAAAAATGCACCACAACAAAGAGAGAACAAAGATAGATACGTAAAAGCCACTTAATTTGCTTTACATAAGAAATCTATGTTTGTAGGGGACTCCAGGATCCCCCATTTAGCCAAAACTCTTAACAATCTCTGATTCTCGTTAGTTTCAAATTGAATATAAATGCACTCTGTCTTTTATCTGAATAGATACACCAAACACCTCGCAACTGATGCCTCCATTATCATTCATTTAAGTGAATTAATGAGATGAAATGACTGCTACATTCCTGTTTCTTTAGACCAATAATGAACCCCACTTACTAAGTCAATAAATACATTAAAAAAGATCAATCAAGTCGAATTTAACTGATAGATATTTATTAAACGTGGGGCCTTGATGGACATGTATTTAAAAAAGAACCAGCAAGACGAATTTAACTGATAGGTAGTATTTATTAAAGGTAAGACCTTGATGGACACAAAGAAAGATGCTCAACATTGGGAAAAGAAACTAAATATCGTGTGCTAAAGAAAATAGTAAAAAGAAAATGATTAATAGTGGGTCTTTGATAATAATACAACAGAAATTTATGGGTCGTACGCTATAATTTAAAATTGTTGTATATACAAGACTAGTATGTGACATGATTAGATTAGTTTGATTTTAGATGATATGACATGATCAGTTTTTTTTTTAACTTTTTAGTCAATTAAGAAGTAGGTTTGTATCGTCTAGTCTTTTGTCCTCTACCCATAGAGATATTCACTCATGAATATATTTATAAACATATGGTCGACCCCAAACTGTATACATTGAAGTCATCAGATCCTCCATATTTCTGTAAACAAGAGTTTCCGTTAATCCTTCATTCATTCTTATTATGTTGTGTAAAAGATATGAACAATCTATTTTGCATTTTTTTTTCTTAACACATCACTCTACAGTAATAAATGTAAATTTTTTTATTTGAACTTTTAAGCATATCTTCATCTTCCCTCCGAATGAATATTAGAACAATCCTATCCTTAACAAATCCTAAAATTGAAGAATTAGTGAATAAAATCCTTTGGAATGTGGGATATAAGTAAATGAATAATGGAGGAAACGCAAACATATTTTCCCGTGTTAGTGGTTTCTAATTTTGACTTAGTTTATGTCTTTTTTCAATTTGTTTTTTTTTTTTGTAGGTGTTATTGTTTGGCCTTGCATTTGCTTTGCACTATTAAGGTATGTTTTACTTTTCTATGATAAAATATTATGTCGAGTTTTACTCTATTTGTTTGGTGATTTGATATTTTGGGATGAAGTTTTGGTATGTTAATTTTTTCGACAGTTCTTCCAAATGTCTTTAAGCACGTTCAACCCATACATATGAATTTTTTTTTAATTTTTTCACTAGATAAGCTATTTTCTTCTTATATATTTAGGTGGTATCTACAACTACTTTCTAATATATCAAAATTTCTAGCTAATGTTACCACTATTATTATTTTGTCAATTGACACTAGAAAATATGATAGAGGAAACTTACCAATACTAAAGTTATTGGGCAGAAGCTAAGAATAGAAAAGAGGAGGTAACTTAAATATGACTTTATATCTGCTGGATCTATATAATTTATATAATATATAAACAAGTGAGAAGTTCTCAAGGAAATGATTCTTAATTTTTAATTAATAATTTCTAGATAATGTTTATACTATAATAGTTTATTAGATTTTAAAATTTTCAATTGGTGTGGAACCTCCCCTGTAGTCATGTAACATCAATTTCAAGTTATTAAAATTTGAAAAACCCAAACTTTTGCAATAGTTCTTTATCGTCATAGAGCATTGGTCATTAAAGATTCATATTTTAGCCCCAAACATATGACTTGAATCACACTATCACATTACCTAGTAGACAAAATCTTTAAAATTATTCCAATAACATTTTTGAATTAATCGTTAACTTTGAATATGGTTACATATATGATATACAAGTATTGATTAATTTTACTACAATGACTAAATACCAAATATATAAAATTATTTCTAAAATACTAATCTATATTCAATTTAAAATAAATATATTTGTTTTCATTCATTCAATATGATCATAATACATTTTTCAAGCCTAAAATATATATAGACAATATTATATATCAATATATTTATTTTTAAGAATCTTAAAACGTTATCATGTAATTTTTTTTTAAATTTAGGCTGATGCGTGATACATTATGAAATGATCTATTATTTTATTAAAAATTAAAATATTTTCAAAAATTAAATTAACATATAATGTCACACGAAATTAGCCATTTTGAGTAAATATATGACTTTATAATAAAGCTATTACAAACAATTCTCAAAATGTATTTATTTTTAAAATGATTTTAAGTTTAGACGTCAAATGAAGCTTTTCTATAACAATTAAAATGTCATATAAAAGTCAAGAAATCAATATCTATTTATAAAAAGTGAAAATTTTGATTTTTTATTTAAAAAGTTAAAATTTTAAATTATTTTAAAGATTTTATATCATATTTATAATATGATAATTATTTAATTATATTATTGTCAAAAATTAATTATAAACAATTACTTTCAATGACTTCTTAAATTGTATCATGAGAGACTTGGTAAATTAAAGTTATATAAACTTATCAAAAGCCTTGTATATATGATATTTTTGTTTCAAAATTATTAGTTTCTTTTCAACTAAAAATTTATATTCATTCCAATAACTAATTTGCGTAAATTTATATTATATATTAAAATTTTCCAACATAGTATAAACTTATTTTAAGCTAAATTATCATTAACTACTTAAATTTATTTGCAAAATATAATTATTTAATATAGAATTAAATTGTACACATATATAAATAATTTATTATATAATTATACAACGAAGAACAACAATAACATGTTGATAATTTTATCTTATTATATTAATTTATGGCTTTATTTTTTCTTTATTTTCTGCAAGATCTTTTTAGTGAATATAGTTGTTGGTTGTTTTTTTCCTTCGTTCTAGGTTTATATACTTTCAAAGATAGATAGAAATGCCAGAGGCGCAAAAAGTATGTTGAAATGCTAGAAAATGAAAAATGTGACCTTTTATAACAGCGCCAAGAAGCTTATACTGCAAAGAAGAGTAATGCTACTCTATCATTTTTTGATCGTAGAAATAAGAGGTCTAAAATTGATATGTCCAAGATGACAGATAATTTTGATCGACCTGAGTTGTCTATAAGAGAACGTCGATGTCAACCAGTTCGTGATCAACCAATTTATTCTACCATTGATAGCATTACTGTAGATGATCAACCATTTCTTCATCTTTCTAGTAGTCAACTAGTACAAAATCCATCTACTGATTTTTGCGTGGATCATGTCAGTGTGAATCATTCCTCTCGTCGACTTGGGGATGTTTTTGATAAAGAATCAATAATTGAAGTGTCTAATAATATGCATCATAATTTGGATTGTCCGAATATATCTTCCTCTTCTGTTCTATCGACTTTAATGGCACCTGTCGAGGATCAAGGTATAAATCTTCTTAGTTAAATTCTTTGAATTTTTGTATTATTATTGCTCCTTAAAGTGGTCAATCCTTTTATAAATCTTTTTATGGATAAACCATCATCATTCTCATTCAAAATTAGCGTGCCTAAAGAATTGTTCTGCCTAACCTCTACAACTTCCTTTTGTTCCTAACTGTAAGCATTGTGGTGCCAAATCTATTTAGAGCCCCCATCATTTTGTTATTCATCAGGAGAGATTTCCATTGTTGCTTCTCAAATGCCATGTGCTCTAAAACGATTATCTATTGATGGTGATGAAGAGTTTGAGTATTTCAAGAAGAATGTTAGTACATATGACAATAATATGACTTTTACTTCACATGAAGCTAGGTATGATCGAGAATAAACCAAAAGTAAGAAAGGTGTTTATACATTTCGTGTTTAAGGTCAAGGTTATCATTTACTTGACAGTTTAGTTTCGACAACTAATAGAGTGTCTGGTATCTAACTCTATTTGTTGATACTAATGAGGAACTTAGAAGAAGGACAAATAGTTGTGATAAACTTCATAAGGATACATTAAAATTGATTATGACAGTCCTATAACATAATGCCTATGTTAAGTTCCTTAGGAGTCATATGGACATTCTGACATTTAACAATCACACAATAGTTTTGAGGTGTTATCCTAGCCTTGATCAAGCCGTATACAATCTTCCTACTGTATCATAAGTAGTTGCTATATGGATTGAGATGCATGATGAAAGGGTTGATAAGTCTCCACACATTCAAGTCTATAGTCATTTAGGCATAAGTTATAGAATCTAATCTTACTATGCCTGTTATGATCCCCTTCAGTATCCTCGTTTATTTCCTCATGTTGAATCTGGATGGCATCATGGAATTAAGCGGTTGTTTTCAAAGAGAATGAGAAACAATGCTCCAAATAAGGGATGTGCCATTAATTTCAGTTCTTTTACTAATCCATATGATTTGTTTAATATAGAGACTACAAGCAAGTTTTTCTTATCCTGTTTCATTTTTATAGTGTTGTCTAACCTTATGCTTTATTTATTTTATTTTTTTGTATAATTGTTAGTTGCTGGTCAAGAATACTATAAAGAAGGGACTATTTATGCTAGAGAGTGTTATTGCTATGGGCTCCAAATAAGAGAACATGATGAGTCAATACTGCTCCATAGCTTAACATTACTTCAGCAATTTGTTGTGGGTGCTTATATAAAGATTGAAATAGCTAGAATTGATTTCCATAGAAAGAGACAAAATGAGACAAGGAAAGAGATATTGCAGGGTGTTCTGGACAGTAATGCCATTGGTCAGACTGAAGGTTATCAAATTGGCCGTCGAGTTGTGTTCCCAACTTCATTGGTCAGTGGTCTAAGGGATATAGAACATTTTTATCTTGATGCAATGGCTCTAGTACAAAAGTATGGTAAACCTGACATTTTTCTTACCATGACTTGTAAACCAATGTGGAAGGAGATTCAAGATAACCTTGAGTTTTTTGAAAAGCCATAAGATAGGCCTAATTTATTGGCTAGAGTTTTTAGAGATAAATTTGAGATCTTTAAAAATGAATTAATCAAGAAACAAATCTTTGGAGAGGTTGCCACATATGTTTATGTTATTAAGTTCCAAAAGCATGGTTTCCCTCATGCTCATATCTGCTAAAATACCAGACCGTGTTCAAAATTTACGGTTATATTCTTGTCATTAAATAAATGATCCACATTCCTTATGGTCATATGAATAAAGACAACACCTGCATAAGAAGTGGTGTGTGCAAGAACCATTATCCTACAAATTTTGTTCCTTTTACTATCCATGGGTGAGGACATTTATGCATATTATAGAATGAGGGATGATGGCTGAAAAGTAAAGATTTGTAGGCATGAGGTAGATAATAGATGGGTGGTTCATTATAATCGTACCTTTTGCTTCTTATTGATTGCCACATAAATGTTGAAATATGTTTTACTATTAAGCTTGTTAAGTACTTATGTAAGTATGTCTTCAAGGGCCATGATATTGTTAATTTTAGTATTGTTGATCAAACGACCATTATTGATATTAATGAAATAAATAATTTCCAAGAAGGTAATTGGATTTCATCTCCTGAAGCTTTTTCACATATATATGAGTTTCATTTAGCAGAGATTAGTCCATCGGTTTATGTGCTTTAGATTTATCTTCCTGATCAATAGTCTATCTCCTTCGACAGAAATTCAGATTTGTCTTACTTGTTAAGAAAATTGACTTTTCAAAAACAATGTTAACTGAATTCTTCAAAATGAATTTGACAAATAAAAAAACTGAGGAGATGAAATGTTTGTATAAAGATTTTCTAGAACATTTTGTTGGACTAAAAAAAGAAGAACATGATTAGAAAGGAGTCAAAAGAAAGTTATAGGAAGGTTGGTTACTGTTAACCCTAAAGAAGAAGAGAGGTATTACCTAAGGTTATTACTTATGCATGTTAAAGGACCAACATCATATGATCACTTATTGACTGTTGATGGTGAAAAAACAAGCTATTTTAGGGAGGTTGCACTAAAATTAGGCTTACTATCATCTGATTCTTATATAGGACAAACTCTTGAGGAGGTTGCATTATTTCATATGCCAGCTTCGCTTAAACTTTTATTTGCTACACTCGTGTTCTATTGCTCACTAACGAATCCTACGCAACTTTAGGAAACATTCAAAGACCATCTTTGTTTTGATTACTAGCATGCTTCCTACAATAATGCATGTATATATGAGGACGTTACATGGATGATGCTCCAGGATATTAATAGATCCCTAAAACAAATGGGGAAGAGCTTGAGTGATTATCATCTTACATAATATGATTTTATAGCTGATTATCATGAACATCTCCCTAGAGAAATGCAAAGTGCGAAAAATATAAATCCCACTTGATTTTTTTGAAGAAGAAAGTTTGTCAGTTAAGTAAGCAAAGTAGTATTGCAAAACTAATATTTGAATCCAGTCTCATTTTATGGGACGAGGCTTCAATGACAAAACGAGAAGCCAATAAAGCATTTGATGATTTACTGTAAGATATCATAGAGTCCAATAAGCAGTTTGGTGGAAAGATTGTTGTTTTTGACAGTGATTTTCATCAAACCTTACCTGTTATAGACCAGACAACAAAAGAAAAGCTAATTGATTCAAGTCTTCTAAATTCACATCTCTGGCCACACATACGGACATTATTTTTTATAGTAAATATGAGAGCTATATCAAATCTAGCTTTTTGCGATTTCTTATTAAAGGTAGGAGAAGGTATAGAGCTTGCTGATGAGCAAGATCATATATGCTTACCCGAATAGCTGGTTATTCCTTATCATAACAAGGATGAATCTCTCAACAAGTTATACTTTTTATATCTTATCATTTAGTGTCCATTTTATTATTTGTCTAAAATTTTTAAACGCCTTTCTAATGCATTGTTGACTTTACCAGGTTAGTTGAAAACGTCTTCCCTGACTTAAGCATATATTCATTTGATCCATATAAGATGATAAATAGATGCATACTCTGTCCAACAAATAGTTGTGTTGATGAAATTAATGACATGATAATCAATAAATTGTCTAGAAATCTGCATTCATCTGTAAGTTTTGACAAAATAGTTGATTGAAGACATCAAGTAGATTATGAGGATTTTGTCAACTCTTTGAATCATAAAGGGCTACGTCCTCACAGATTATTGCTAAAAGAAGGCTATCCAATCGTGCTTAAAAGAAATTTGAATCCAACAGAGGGTTTATGCAATGACAAAAGATTGATATGTAGACAATTAAAAGAGCACACAAGTTTTATAGAGATTGTTTTTAGACCTCATAAAGGAAAAAAAGTTTTCATACCTAAGATTCCTTTGCAGTCTTCTGAAAATGAAAAGAATGGGATTCCTTTCGTAAGAACACAATTCCCTATGTGTTTATGTTTCATGATGACCATAAATAAGTCCTAGGGTTAGACGCTTGATTATATAGGAATTTATCTTCATCAACCTGTATTTTCACATGGACAATTGTATGTAGCTTTGTCAAGAGCTAGAACTTTTGAATCGGTTAAAATTCTAATTATCCCAGGCACTTTTGAGTCTTCAAAAATTGATCATAAAATAAGAATATTGTATTCCATGAAAATTTTCAGTTGTCTAAATTATAACATATAAAATAAGCAAAAGGTAAATTGATTGTTCTGTTCAAGTGCATTTAGTTTCATTCTATTTATAAAATAATTTTTTAATATGTAAATATTTTGTTAACCTTTTTTCAGGATGGAGAAATGTTTATTGATCAAGGATATTTTACCTGGTGCTAAAGGGTGATTATGCAAAGTAACCATCTAAGAAAAACAATAAATTGCTACATCACATAACAAGCCGTCCAAAAGGCAAAATTTTCTCTTTTTTTGATTCAAAGGTATAACAATTATACTTTCTTCATTCACCATCTTCCTTTTTGCACTAACTTTAGACAATAATAGTTGACCTGCTCATCAAATTAGAATTTGTATGAATCTCGGTACTACTAAATTCATGAAATATTTGAGCTTTTTTTTGTTTCTATGCCCTTTTTCTATAAAATTTCTTTACCATTTTTAATTTTTAATTTATTATTTTAATGTATCATAATTTGAATTTGTTACTTTTCTCTATCACTAAAATAATTTAGGTTTTCTTGCATTATGTTTTTTTCAACAGGGATCACGCGTTGAAGTTATCATATTTAACAATGATATCCAAAGGATGAGCCTCATTTTGCAGCTTTATAAAAAATATCATTTCTAATGCCTTTGTCAAGTTAATTCCACCTCAGTTCCAAGTTGACGACTTGAATATTTAATGGATCATTACAAGTTGCACTGTTGTCAAATCTGTAATTGATGACGTCGACATCCAACCAAGCATATTTCCCTATACATCATTTACGGGTCTCATCAAGTATATCAATAATAAGGAAAAATTAGTTGGTTAAATCTTATATCTGTTTCTCTCAACAACTTCTTTTTCTTCCATTACATCTGATTTTACTTATCCTTAACATATGATAGATATTTTGGCTGTCATTATTCAAGTTTTAGATTTCAGGCACATTAACAAAGACGATAAAGTTTCGAATGTCCAAAAAATTGTTCTTGCCAACAAACATTATGTTGTATTTTCTATTATTCTCTGCAACTAATGAACTCCAATAACATTTGATTCTTTTGACATTTTCTATTTTTGAATTAGACAACAAACCATTATATTGTCAATGTGGGATGCTTTTATGGCAAATGAAGGCTAACAAATTGCACAGCCTTACATACTTATCCAGTAGTTGTATGTCGTAGGCTAAAAGTTCACTTTTATCATGGTAATTCTATTTTCATTTTCATCATACTATTATATTTTTTATATTTATCCTGATATTTTCTTTTTGAATTATCCACATGGTTTGATTATGCAATTTATATTGATCTGTCAATATAAGAAGTTGCAAATTTTAAAAATTAGTGCTTCCACATTTCCCATCTTTACTTTTTAAACAAACAAACTTCTGTACACATTTTTAGATTTTTTGTGCTTACGCTTATAATTTACCATTTTTTTAGGGCACAACAAAATAAAAAGCAACTAAAAGACCTTGTTACCAATAGGCTTACCTCAAATATGATCTTCAAGTATCTTTTAGATCATATTAAAAAATTTCAAAGATCATTTTCCTAAAGTGCACCGACAAAGTACATACATTTTATATCCTAAAAAGAACTATCTTTCTTATATATTATCTATCTAATTTGAATATTCCTAACTAACATCTATTTGTATCTTTCTAGACATTATATATTAAAGCTTGAATTTCCTTTCAACATATTTTGCAAAAATATTGATATATGAGTTGCAAAAAAGGTTTTTTCTTAACTATAACTATTTATGGGGTTACAGTTACATGTAATTCTTACAAAGAGAAACATCTACTTAAACCCAACATTTCTTCCCTTTTCCCTTTTCAATTGTTTGCCTTTTTAAAAATAAATAATGGATGAACAAGCCCTTCACATCATGACCAATCAAGTTCCTTTTATATCCCCTTCAAAACATATCCTAATGTGATTTTAATGCATACCAGAATACTTCTATGTTAACTTAAGTTTAAGATCATTCATATCAATTCTGAATACAATTATATGATATTCTTTATTTATTCAACTGTACATTTTCTCATTTACTTTCCTTTCTAAATGTAGATGCTAGTGATGTTGATTTGACTGACAACACAGGAATTGTCACATCCATTTTTTATGAACTTGTCAAAATTTGTTGAACTTCAGTGCAATTGAAGCTATGCAATATTAAAACCATGTTATATTTTTATACTTATTACAATTAAAAGTACATTTGATTTTTTTTATGACTAATGATCTACACTTTTCTCTTTGAAAAAGGGTATTGAACTTCCTCTCGAAAAGGTCCATGCTGAACTAAAGACAAAAACCTTTCTCGTTCATATCAAACCTGTTCACATGCAATCATTGGATGAAAGGCAACATTTCACTGTTATCTTTTACCACCAAACTGATGATGCTAAATTAGAAGGAGGTTCAACTTCAAACCAAAAAGGAGATAATAGCAATGCTAAAATGACACTTACAACTATTTTAGGTACCTATCATTATTTATTCAAACATTTTTTCTTTTTTATTCATCAAACTATATAATGAACCAGAACTACTGAAAACTTCCAATTTTCTTGATGATGATTGCACCAAAAATCACAATCATGAACTCTAAACACACTTCAGAATAACTAAGTATATACCTTTGGTTTAAGATTCATTGTTACTAACATTTTACATCTCACCCTTCAAACTACTTCATAATGTTTAAATTTTATAATTTGAGCTTTAATCCATATATTTCTATTCAACTTTTTCCTGATACTTTTGCTAGTTTTTATATAACTATATTTTAATATACACCAATTCATCTTTGTGATCACCTTCATGTCTTATGAGTTCTTACGCATGACTTGTATTATTGTCTATCACTTATTGTATTTATTATGTTTTTTCCCATGAACATCTATCCTTTGTAAACTACATGTTGCATTAGTTGGCTTGTGAAGAACAATTCAGTCATTCACCATCAATAGATTGCCACGTCTACTATTATTTAATATTAATTATTTTCAAACAATTTTAAGTACACTAAAGTCTTTGTTGTTATTATTTATCATTCAGCATTCTTATAAACAAGGTGATCTTCACTTTTATACTATGTCACTAATATACTTTGATTTTTTATTTTCAAAAGATATTCTTGTTTCTTCTTCAAGAGTTAGATAGTGTCTTGACAAAAGATTCAAAGAAACTAAACCAGAACCAACGCCAACCTATTAATGATCGCAACAAAAAGCCTAGATTGTTATGAACATTTTTCGTAGTATCTAAGACAACATAAGCATGTAAATTTTGTTAAAGATTAATTAATGCTACCACTTCATAAGGCATTAACTCTTCTTGATGTCCTATTTCTATATAAACTATGACTTATTCTTTTCTTTTTTAAATGGTCTTGCTATCATTGATATTATATTTTTTATACTATTGCCTTAAGCAGGTTATCTTTTCTACCTTTTCATTTAATTGGTTGTTAAAATTTATTATCAATCTTGACAATTTTTAATTTCATCAGTTTGCATTCAATAAATGTTTAAAATAGTTTTGAAATTTCAAGTTTAGATGAAAAAGTAGTGATGTGATTTAATATATGATTTATTAATTATACTTTGTTGGTAACTAATTCTAATCTAGGAGGTTTTTAACATGTTGATTTGAAATCTAATCCAATACTAGATGTGCATTTTGCTGGTAATTATTTTGAAAATTGTATCATTTCAACTGACTCTTTAACAGTTGAATCTTTTGTTGGAATTCTTGGATGGAGAAAGCCCAAAAGCTCTAATGTGAGAAAGGTTAGTTGTATCATTTTTCCTTTTGTTCGGTTTCATTTCATTTATCCTTCGAATGCGGTCACTAACATCCCTCAACTTTCAGTTCCTCATCAAATATAACTTAGGTTTTGTTAATGGAAAAGTATACAATCATTTCTGTGATCATGCTATGTTGAATATAATTACTTCTCATTTATTATATGCTATTCATTTCACTATTCTTAGTAAAGAAAATACTCTTCAGTTTAACTGGTTATATGAGAAAGAAGCCTTTATATTGCTTCCTTATTTTCAAAAGGCATATACTTGATCCAAATTCCATCTTTTGTAGGTACTTTTAACCAACTAATGATGCCATAACTTTATTTTGACTTCACAAATTAAAGGGGTAGTTGAGAGCCTGAGTAGGGAGGTACTTACCACACAAGCAAAGGAAGACAAAACACCTGCAAATTTACTTATTGCAAAATACTATAAAACAAAAACCCATTAAAACTCGCTATGAGGAAATTATAGAACGTCCAGGTATAAGTTGTACATGCATTTAAATGCTTGAGGAAAATTACTTCATTGTTCAATCTACTTTATCAACATTTTCAAGTAACTTTTAAGAAATGTCTTCGCTAAAATGAACATGCATGTTGGTGGATTGAATTCTTCATAACTTACTTTAGAAAACTAACAAGAATTAAGTGGATATTGTTCCTATATTTCCCATAACAAAGGAATTAGCAGGCTATTTGAAATGGACAAGGATCTAGTTTCTGTTGTGGAATTTTCTGCGACTTGTAATAAACGCGTGGTTTCCTATGATTTTGTCTATAAAATACGAATAAAGAAGTAAGGAAGAGGAAGAGAAAGAGCAAAAGAAAGAGAAAGAGCGAGAGAGAGAGATTTTTAGAATTAAAACTTTTCACCATATCTAAGACAACCTAAACATGTAACTTTTGCAAATGATTAATTAATGCTACTACCTCATAAGGTAAACTACAAACTTAGAAATAACTTATTAACCTATTATTTGTTTTTTTTGTATCTTTCTCTAATGATTTGCCTTTTCCTTTTTCTTTACCCTTTTACTTAAATATACTTCCACACAAGTCCAATATACTATAAACATATAAGAAATAACCTATAGATATTATCAAAGACAATTCTATTTAGCACATTTTAGTTCAACTGGGAATTATATTTTTGAAGATCTCATTGTGCATTTGCATAGTGACCACCTACTAGTTAGTTTCTATTTGGTATTATAAAGGTTAGTTTTGACTTTCAGGTAAAAAGTTTTTAGTCCTCTTAGGGTGTTCTTGTACTTTATTTTTCCTTTTTAGTTAATTTTTTAATTGATTCTTATTCTTTGGGCTTCATTGATTTTCACCGTGCATAAAGATTTGTTACTCATTTTCATTAATTTAAGCATATCAAAAGATTCTTCTCATAAGATAATTCCAATACTGGTGATCGAATCTTCATTGGAGCCTCAACCTATCCACATGCACTACTAAAAGTTACTCCATTCTTTTTCACTCATACATGCATCGCATGTGTTGGAGACACTCTACTAATACCATGTCGATGCCTTGCATTAGGCGTTTATCCAATCATAATGCACCACATTTGCCATTCCTCTTTTGGTTGACCCAACTGGATTGAACCAGTTTAGAAAGGTTTGCCTATTCAATCTAATACTCTTTTGATCAATTTTCTTACAACTCATAATAGTTTTCAAGATTTTTAGCCTTCCTAAATTCATTTTTAAGGCTTTCTTTTCAAAATTTGTCTCTATCTCTTAGTTTAGGTTTGATACCTTATTTCTTATACAATTTTATATTTTTTAGTTTTTATGAATGCTTTGAATAATTCTTACCGTGTAACCCATCATATTATTATTATTATTATGGCTCAAATTATGATTTATAATCTCAAGAGATATGTAGCTTTTTAGAAGGTGAGGTTACTAAACCTACTGAACAAGATGATGAGACAAAAATGAAGTTCACTAAGAGGCTCAATTAATATGATAATAACAATTATTAGATTTTAATTTAGTTTTATAATACTTGTCAACTTAGTATCTAGTTAGAATTTCATTATTTTGACTGTGTTAAAGATGTTTGGGATTTTTAACAAACATGTTATGCAGTTTCAGATGAAGTTCATTAATTTCAATTTTACTATTGCCTTCATCATATGCATCACCAACTTGATCAAAACATTCATGGTTATAGTTTTGAGTTGAAAAAATTTATGAGATCAACTGCCAGCCTATGATCTAATTTGACCTAACCTGATACAACTTTTGCAAAAATTTATGTTATCTTTCATGATCATCAACGTGTATGGCATTTACTTATGACTCTTTATACTAAGTTTTAGTTAGTTCGTGCTTCTCTTCTTTACTACACTCCGCTACCTAAACTTGACAGTTATTTGAGAGGTACTTTATAAGGAAACTCAACTTAATACTCTTCGTGTTGAGTGATGTCTGTCTTCTACAAATGTGGTTCTTATTGCTCTTTCTACTTCTTTTGCAACCTCTATTTCTTCTAATGAATTCTTTTAAATATTACAAAAAATTTGGGTACTATATTTCTGCTTGTCCTCATCTTAAGAGGTAATATGTTCAAATCTCATAATAAGCCTTATCCTTGAATACTTTTGCAAATAATGCTGCCATTGAGGGTTCTACATTTGAGGACACTTCTCCTTTTTTCTTAAAAGAAATTTAGGCTATTCTTCAATAAATACAACCTAATTCTAGCACTCCTATTTCCCTTATCTTATGTGTCACTTTAGGTAAATCTAATTTTTGGCTCTTTGATTATGTCTTTTGTAATTATATGACCTCTAATTCAAAGCTATTTAGTTTTATTTTTACACTTTTTTTAACACCACTTGTCCACACTGCTGATAATTCTATTTTCCACATTTAATATGTAGGCAATATTTCTGAATCTCACTTATCCTTATCCATCGCCTTCTATACGCCTAAACAATCATTTAATCTGTTAGTAAGTTATATGAACATGGTGTTAATATAACTCTTTCAAGTCATGGTTGTAATGTACAAGATTCATAGACAAACAAGGTTCTTAGGAACAAGGCATAAGGTTGATTGTCTATTTGAACTTATTTCTCAATAGTTTCCATCCATAGCTATTATTTGTGTCACCTCTTCCAATATTTGACACACGCATTTTGGTTATGTTTCCTTTTCTAGACTAAGACCTTTTATTTTTAGTGGATGCTTAGGATATGTTCAAAATGATTAACTTGATTATATTTTATGTAAATTTTCAAAATATCATGCCTTTCCATTTAATATTGTTACTTTATTTCTTATGTACCATTTAATCTTCAATCATTATGATTTTTGAGGTCATACTCCTAATATTTCCATTAGTATTTCTTGATAGTTTATTATTTTTATTGATGATTATTCTCGACATACTTGAATTTATCTTATGAAAAATCATTTTGAGTTACCTCAAATTTATATTCAATTTGCTAATATGATTAAAACCTTTTTTCTTGCAATATCAAAAATTTTCAAAAAATTTTCCATGCCCTAACACACTGGATCCCATCAGAACTCCGAAGTTAAATGTATTTGGGCAAGAGTGTACCAGGATGGGTGACCTCCTGGGAAGTCCTGCGGGAGTAGTGTCTTAAAGCGACCTACACGTTGGAAAAATAAAACATAAAGGTGTGGACCACGAGCCATTTAAAAAGGCCCCAAAGCAGACAATATCTGCAAGCAGGTAGTCTGGGCTGTTACAGAGACACTACCCTTCGTCAATTTTTTACTAATCATGGTACTATTGTATAATGTTCCTGTCTTGGAACCTCTCAATAAAATATTCGTGTAAAACATAAATACATGCATATTTAAGACACTATTCAATCCCTCCTCATGTCATCTTCTTATCTTGAATCTTTTTAAGGTGAGGTGGCTCTTACAATAATTTACACAATTAAACGTATCTCTTTTATTGTTGTTAACAATATTTTTCCCTATGAACATCTTTAATGATTATCATTGTCTTCAAGGTTTTAGATATACTAGTTTTGTCTATTTTTAGTCAAACGAATACGCCAAATTAAAACCTATAAGGGTTATTAGTGTTGGGATCCTCTTTCTTAACATCTTCAAATTTCCTGCCATATAATTTTTTAGGAACATATGATGTTTTGTTTAATATCCACTTTTGGAATCACTTCATCTTATATCTTCCTTATTAACTCAATGTCACTTTTCATTATTATCATTGTTATTTTGCTCTTATTTCTCTTCATGCGCCTTACATTATCATAAGGCTAGTATGGAAAAAAGCAACGAAAGAAGAACTTAATGCACTTACTTCTAGTTATATGTGGGATTACTTGATTTACCTGTGGACAACTCTATGGTTGGATGTAAATAGGTCTATAAAATCAAGACCATGATTGTTGGTTTAATAGAACAGTATAAGGCTCAATATGTAGCTAAAAGTTTCACTTAAGAAAATGAGATTGATTAAGAGGAAATTTTTGCTCCTATAGCCTGTATCACTTTTGATCGTGCTCTCATTACCATTACTATTGCTAAGCATTAGACTTTATTTCATATGGATGTCAAGAATTCCTTCTTAAATAGAGATCTCACTGAAAGGTTTATATGTAACCTATTCCTAGTTATAATCTTCATCCAGATAGAGTTTGTATTGTTTGACAATATCAATTTGGTTTCTACTCCATTCCTCACACTTATGCATTATTTCTTTATAATACAATCCACGATATTATTATGTTATTATTAGATGTTGATGAAACGATCATTACTGGTGATGATACACAGGGTACTTATGATCTTAAGTACTTTCTTAGCCACCAATTTGAGATGAAAGATCTTAAAAATTTGAGCAATTTCTTATGTGTTACTTCTGATTTTATAGGATATTATTTATCTCAGGTCAAGTATGTTGCTAATCTTAAGTCTCTTTCAAGTCTTACTAATAATAAAATTGTTGGGACCCGATCCGAAAACCGGATCCCAACCGAAAAACTAGAGCGAAAACGCATACAAAACCGAACGAACGGAATGAAAATCATAAAGAGAAAGAATTAGAAGCAAATCAAAACGAAGCAAACATTGGATCAAATCGAATCGAAACCAATTTCCGACATCCGAGAACGAAGAATAGAGAAACATGCTCGCGTTGGAAACCTTAGACTCAAACTATCCGAAAATCCGGTATAAAATTTTCTTTTTCTTTTCTTTCTTTCTTTCTTATTCCTTTCCTTTTCATTTTTTTTATATCCAAACTCAAACCAAAATACATTATCATCTTCATAATCATACACACACCCCAAACATAACTTAAATCA
>JANVCQ010000231.1:10750956-10775579 GCA_025531925.1 Erythroxylum plowmanianum
GTATCAAAATCAAATCCAATCCTTTCTTATCAATTTCCTTTAAAGATACATACTTCCATAACACAACACATAAACTATCCTACTCATTTAAATTCAATTTATATCTCTAAATTCCATTTAAAAGTTGGGGTCCAACAAAAATTGTTAATGCTTATATTAAAGCTAATGTTCAATTTTCTACTTCTAATAGCTCTCCTCTTCCCGACTTTGTTTTGTATCATCAACTTATTGATAGTTTATCTTATCGTTACTTGTCCTAACATTGCTTACATTGTTCATGTTTGTAGTTAGTTAATTTATGATAGCTTATCGCACCACTCATTATATGGTTATTTTTTGTATTCTTGGTTACATCAAAGTTATCCTGTTTCATATTCTTCATTACTCTAATTCACTTTTCTCTTTAGCCGTGAGGTTTTTCAAATGTTGATTGGGTTGGTGATCTTATAGACCATTAGTATACTACTAGTTAATTCTTCTTACTGAGTGATTCATTTATCTATTGACACAGTAAGATGTAAGTAGTTTTCTCTCAATCTAGTACTGAAATTGAATATCAAACTTTTATTGACTCCACTTATGAGCTTCTATGGCTTCGTTGATTACTTCAGAGTATGAACATTCCATCTCCATTTGCTATTCATCTTCCTTGTAATAATTGAAATGTTATGCAGATTGCTCATAATCATGTCTTTCACAAATGCACAAATGCATTGAGATTGATTGTCACTTTGTGCATCATCATTTTCATTATAATATGATCGATCTTATTTATGTCTGTTTTGAAGATTAGATTGCTGATATATTTATCACTATGCCCCTCCTTAATTTCGCAATCTTGTTTACAAACTTAAGCTGTCAATTCACTAACACCTTAATTTTGAGGGGAGATGATAATATATATTGTAATCAATGTAAATATTGTCTAGTAAACTCATATCTTATATTTAGGCACTAATTAGGTTCTTACTTATATAAGTTCCTTTCTTATTAGTCTAATACTTTTATGTATAAATAAGTGTATATATATATATATATGACAATTATTTATAATTGGAAAGAATAAATAGTTTATTGTTAGAAATTTACAGCATCCACCACTTCTTCTAGCTCAATTCCCATGCCTGCATTAAAGAAGTTGTTAAAGGACAAGATAGATTGATTTTGGTTTAAGAATGAACCAACCATCGTGAAGTAAGAATAAAAGTTGATTATTAGTTACCTGTATCCTGCTGTCTGAGGTTCCGATGACAAGTACTTCTTCTGTGGGGTCAAGTGCCATGCAGAGAACCTTAGCATTTGTAGCAGTTTGGAGGACTTCTATCTTGGTCTGCTTCTTTCGGTCCCAAATCTCAACAATGCCTCCTTTGGACCCCAAGTATATTAGGTCTGCACTAATTGCCATTGTCCTCACTTCCGATGTTGTGGACAGTGTGCCTACCAAATCAAAGTTTTCACAACTCCATATCTGTCATCAATTTTTGGATAGTAAGTTAGTGACTCATTAAAAACCACGCAGAAAATAGCCACCAGGATAGGAGGACATACCTTCACCACTGATCCATCTACTGAAGAACTGGCCGAATGTATCTGCCCGTCACGAATTTGCAGAGCATTTACGGAATTTGCTTTTCCTAGTAATTTCCTGGATCCACTTTGAATAATGGCTACTGTTCCAGTTGCCAGGTCTATCTCCTGAATAATAGATTGCTTTATATAAACTAAAGTTGCTGAATGTAGATAAAACATGCTGCTTCAGTTGCAATACCTGAACGCTACTGTCATGGCATCCACAGTATAGTTTTCCTTGTACAAGACACAAGCATTTTACGTACTTGCCTTGATTTACCAATTTGGATCCTCCGTTCCAGGAGTGAACCTGACAGGTAATAAACGCCAATCATTAGTTACACATGTGAACATGAAATGCACTGTATTTTTGACTCCTAATATAGAAACAGAAAAGGAGGTTTGTATGATACCTTGACACCGGCTCCTTGTGGAGTAAAACATGACATGCTATTGGCAACAACTAGATTATGAACTGGATCCTTCATGTCATGCACTTGTACGCAGCGCAATGTTTCGCCACTAAAAGACCAGACCTATTCATCACAGTACAATACAGTAGCATTCTTTGTTAAACATTTATTCAGCAATACAGATCAGAAAATCAGACATTCGTCCTCTGTTAAACTGAATATGTAGATGGATAAATCTCAAAACTGATGCCGAGAAGGAGCTTCCAGGTCATTGTAACATGAATTAGTATTTAGATGAATTGTGAATGAGACTTTGGCATTGAAGCAATAAAGAGAATTGTCTGATTAAATTGCTGTCAGTTTTGAAGGCAGGTTGGTTAGTAAATCTGTCGTATGTCTCTTGAGTTACTGGACATCTATGCAACTAATTAGATCAGTTTCATCTGTTCTTAAGTTACCTTTTCCTGCCGGGCTTCCCGAGTCCAGAAACTTTATGCGGTCTTTTAACCGAGAGATAATCGGGTTACATAGAGAACTAATGTTTTGCTACCTATAAAAACAAGAGAGTGGAAAGAGCACACATACCCTTGATGTTTTGTCTGCTGAACCACTGTACAATCTTTCCCCTGATTGTAAGATTGTTAAGCTAGTGACAGCCTTGGTGTGTTCACGAATTACTTGGATGAGTTGAAGAATGCTACTCCTCGCTGTCCAAACCTACAGAAATTGAGAAAAAGAAGATCATCTAACTTGTATTCGCCAAACTTGAGTCATTTCAAGCAAGAGGATAGCCATTCACAGTATGAATTAATCGCGTGGATTACTTAACAATGTGAAATAGAACTTTTCTAGGAAGCTAGTTGCTCATCCCTCATTCAATGATCTAGCCAGATGAGGTGCTTGGTTTGGTTGCAATAACATTATGAGAGAATTACCTTGATCGTTCCATCCGAATGGCCAGAAAAAATCTTGTCATTGAAACAAGCAATTGAAAGCACCTCTCCGTTCTCACTGCAATCTACTAGAGCTAATTCTTTATGATTCCACAAGTCCTGGTGCTCGAAAACAAATTTATTGTCATTATTTTATTGACTGCGATCTAAAACGATAAATAAATGTATAGAACTTGCATTAAAAACACTTTTATTATTAACTTACAGCACTAGAGTCTTGTCCCTCACTCAAGATTTTCATGATCTCAAATGCTAATCGAGATGACTTTCTCAGCTCCCTCAGACCTTTCTTGATATCCTTCATGTAGAAAGTAATATCCCGCAAGCCATCTGAAAATTACAGTAGCAAAGTTATGATAGAGATGTCTTGAACCAAATTAGAATTGTTAATCCTCTAGTCTCGGAATGTGAAGTTAGAAATCTTTCCAATATGTTTCTACGGCTTGTGCAGGTGTCTTTCTGAATCTCAGTTTGGCAGCTGGAGTGACACTGACCAAGATTGCTACTTACCAGCATCATCTATGAAGCTTTTCAGCACAAGCAATGAAAGGACTTTGTCCTCAATATCCTTTGCGGACTTGAATATTGCAACAAAGCGCTTGAGCAAGCAGACTCTGGCCGCTCCTCGTATCCCTGTGTCTGGAAGAACATTAAGCATATTTGCAAGCCACGTTGCTGAGACAAAGCATGCTGAACACAACTCTGCATATCTGCTCTTCAGGCCCTCTGATAGAGCTTCGAAAAGCAAACCGAACTCATGAGTTACTAAAGCAAACCCCACTTTTCTTTCCCAATCTTCAGCTGCTCTCTCTTCCTCTTGCTGTTCCCAATGCAACACAGAAAATTAATTTGTATTTTAATATACAAAAATGTCAGAGGACAAGATTTTATTCAGAAAAATTCAAAGAGTCTGACCAAGGTTCCTTCGACTTCTTCAGAAAAGCTTCCAACTTGTTCCATTTTTATAAGGTTTTTGTAACTTTTGTCCAGTCCAGCACGCTTCAGAAGCATGGCTCTGGTAAGAGATTTTCCAGAGGCTGTAAACCTCCCCTGCAAAGAGACTATTGTTTTTGCCGCAGCTATTTGAACAGCAGGAAATTCAATTTCTCTGAGGCATGATATGAGGGTATCTATTGCCTCTTCACGGTATATACTCATCTTTCTGGGCTCAGCCTATGGACCAATACAGTATTCATTAGCTTACAGTAACTACATTCTGTCATTAAACCTTTTAAGTGCTTTTCGAACAAAAAGTGATGGCAATACTCATGTTAAGTAAAAAGAAACAATCAAGCATCTTAATTTTTCAAACTTTGTAACTTGAGATGATTGAAAGAGAGGAGAGATGCCCATACCAGAAGATCAAGTTGGAGTAAAAGACCAGCCACCACTGGGCATTGCTCTTGTGGAGCTGTCTGTAAGAAGTTCAGCAGGGTATGCATTGTACTGTAAGAACCTTCATCTTTAATGATGTGAAGGACTTGTTCATTGAATGTCCTTCTAAGAATTTTATTGAAAATTCAGTTGCTGGGGGAAAGTATTCCAAATTCAAGAGAAATGGGTCAAAGGTTTGATCTCGAGAGAAGTTACCTATTTAATTTGATTAATTCTGATAAGAAATGAACGATCTCAAATTGTTCTGAATCACTTGCAGTGCAGAAGCTCTCCAAAACAGGAGCAAGCTCAGCTTGGTCAGCAATGGTATTTCTACATTTCCCATCTTCCTGGATGCACCTGAGTAATATCCCAACTGCTGCAATTCTCTCTTCTGCCCACTGAGCTTCCAAGCTGCGAACAACTTTCTCAATCACTTTTGTTGAAATAATGGCATTGGCAATGGAGGAAACAGTACTTTCTTCACTGCCACTGAGAATCTGATCCAGTAATAGAACTGCAGCTGTTTTTGGTTTCACACACATATCCAACATATCCTTGTCTTCCTTCTTAATGACTGTTAGGAGAGATTCTACTAGATCCATCTCCAGGAGGCTCATTGTGGTGGGCGTTAACAGATATATCAACACAACGGCCTCCAATAAACCGTTCTTAAAAAGTGCCACAATGCATTCTACATCAGAATCAACTCTTGTCAGTGTCTGGATCACCCCTTTGTCTCTTGATCCCAACTCAGAGAGGAGAAGAACCGTAGCTTTTAACACTTTTGGATCGACAGAATTGAATAGTATCTCCACAAATCCGTTAACAACTGGAGGTCTTGAAAGCAAGCTCTGTATATCAAATTCCATATTTGTTTCCTTCCAGAATCTCTCTATTCGAAGAACAGCCACTTCAGACTCGTGCAAAATTTCTGACATACAAAGATTGTTAATGGCCTGTCTGAGCTCACTAATTGTGCCGTCAATGGTGGTTTGGCTAATGACACTATTACGTGAAGCAGTAGGAGGCGTTCCTGATGATTTGAAGCTTGCATCAGCCTTCTGACGCGGGCTTCCTAATTGGTTTGAGGCGGAAACAGGGTGCTGCTCTTTCCAACTAGCTATAAGCCTTTTGAGTACGTAATTTGTCTTAGGTAGTTGTGTACTTTGCAGCTTCTGGCGAGTGATTGGGCATGTTGAGTTCCCCCTGTCCAGCCACTCTTGAATTGCTCTGCGTTCATAAGTCTGGCCTGTTTCTAGAGTCACCGGATCATCAAAAAGATGGCTTGTTATCGGGCAGACAAAGTCTTTTGGCGGAGTATGTTTCCCACCACCTGGGGAGTTATCGGCATCCGCCATGGGATGATCTGAAGAACTATGGGCGACAGAAAGAATCCAAATATCAGAACTTCAGATGAGAAAGCGTAAAATGATAAATGATAGTGGCCGTTCAAGAGAACATACCTAATGGAATCTGCAACTGTAAGTTGCTTGTGTTTTCGGGTTCTGCTTTCTGATGGCTCAAACGATGTTCTTTGTCTGTTGTTTTCCTACAAGACAAAGACCACAGCATTTCAGTACTAGAATAATCGCCTAGTTAGATCAGTCCAGATAATTAAGACCTCTTTTCTTGTTTATGCCTCTACCTCAACTTCGGATTCCAATGAAGAACAATCAACCAAATTATCATCCAAGGACGATTCAGCTTCGGACTCTGAGTCTGAACCTGGCGATACCGTCAACCTCGTACTGCTCTGACTTCTCAGATCTTCTAGGGAGACTCTCTGAGGATAAGATAGTGTAGCAGAAGTACATACGCCGTTGCTGTACAGTTCTAGCGATTTTTCTTCTTCACGCCATATTGGCTATAACACGTGAAAAAACATGTTATAAACCTTAAAGGACAGTACCTCTCTCGTATTTTTTGTGTACTAACAGAACCATTTAAGAACACAGGATAAAGAAACAAACTTGATCAGTCAATCATTAAAAAACGCTTGAGTTATGAAAAAAGAAGCCATCTTTAAGTTTGGTGTTGAAATTTTTCTGTCAACTTGGCCTCCTGACATGTACCAGTCCTATGAATTTTGAGTTTTCGTGGTCAGATAAGCAGAGTGATGGGTGCACTGTTCACCTTAACTCCAGGAGGCCGTTTAGTTTAGACAGTTTACGTAGTACAGTAAATGAGCTAAGCCCAACAGTGGATGTAGTTATTTAAGTAACAACAATATAGAAATTCTCTGCTAATATGCATTTGAAATTTGTTTACCATCACCTGCTTGCGCATCCACCACTCTATCCCCGTCAGAACTACCACCTGGACCTCACCATCAACTATGCCACCATTATAATCATAAAAACCACCGTCCAAATGACAAATAATGACAACCAACATTTAAGCACCATTTACTCAATCCCCATGATCAACCATCACTATTAGCCCTTTAACATTTTCGTAGTTCGATAGAAACCCACAGCCCGGACATATTTCATGGCAACTGAAATCCTAATATTCTGCTGAGCCTGAAATTGGAATTAGGGTTCTCAAATTGTAGCAATTTTGTTTCAGGCACGCTATATCCACAAACTTGATATACAAACACAATTTTCATTCAACAATTCACTTCATCCAATAACACCAACAAGTAATTATCTTCATGCAATCAATTGGTTATTTTTGAGAAATTCGAAATTTTGTTATACCGTTTTGAATTCTATTTTGGCAGTGTCCTAACAGAAAATTGAGGAATATGTCACCTAGTTCTGCTTTGACACATTGAAAGTTGCAATACGTCAAGGATCAAAACATAAACAAAGAGTGACAGGTTTCCTAAGATTTTTGCCAATTGTTTTATAAACTAAATTGTCAAAAATCAATGTCAGACCAGATAAACTAAGGTGAAAGGAGGACAACACGAAAAAAAAAAAGAATAAACAGTACGGAAAGCTCTTATTATATTAACTTAAGCATTTATATACTTACTTAGTATTAAACTTAAGCACAATTAGAATTGATAAAAATTATAATGAATTTGCAAGGCAATTGACAAAGTAAAAGGTCGAGAATATGGATTTAGCATTACATTATACCGGACGTTCTTCAACCCTACTCCATCCGTTTTGATGGTATCTTCAGCTTCTCCTATCTCTTCCACAATCACTGGTGGTGGCTTAATCGAAATGTTCTCATCGCTGGTCCCTAAAACCTCCTTAAAGTAGCTGGCAAAGACTCTGCAATTTTTGTCAAGAACCTTTTCATAAGCGTTCTCTAACTCCTTCAACTCCAAAGCTTGAACCCCACAAATGTTGGACAACAATTTCGAGCTCGGAACAGCTACCGATACATCACATATTGAATTATCATCACCCTCGTAGTCCATATTCATTGAAAAGGATGACAGTATCTTTGTTCTCTTCTCGTTGAACCATTGAAGAACTGGTAAAAGATGTGACAGAAACAGCTCCTCAAAAAGAACCGGAGCTACTTCTGACCGAGCTAGGGAAGGGTCTAGCTGGAAGATGTTGAGTACACTGAGTGCAGCATTAGTGTGTTGATATGTGAGTGCGTAAATGAGGGAGAGAAGAAATGAAGAGAAGGACGATTTAGGGCAAGAAAGGAGAAGTTTTTCAGCGAGGCGAAGCGAAGAGAACTGAACGGAAGGGTTAGTGGTTGATATGGACTTTTCGACTGTTTCAAAGGCGAGGTTTAGGGGTTTGAGGGTGGAGGTTTGCATGGAGGGAGTCAACTTGCTGCGGAGAATGGACAAAAGTTGGTGGCGGAAGTCGGACTGAGAGATGGCTTGGGAGAGGAAAGCGGCGGTGTGCTGGAGGATATGGGTGGTTGTGGTGGCGAAGGATGGTTCCATGGTCGTGGGTCTCGTGGTGGTGTTCGTTGAGATGCCGCTGGCTGGTGAAGAGCAGGAAGAGACTAAACATAGGATAGGAATGATTAAGTTGATCGCGCTGGATGTTGATTTTTCTGGTTTGATGTATTTTGTATTTTGCTGGCAAAAGCAAATGACCGATACGACCTCAACAGCCACTTCAACTTTTAATTTACACATTAGGTGTCACTATGCAATATTCTTTTGTAGCTTTTCTATTTGTCTATCCCAGTCTTCCCATGTGCTAACAGATTGAAATAGTTATTAATTCACCCTTTTGCATTTCGATAAATCATTGAAAAAGGAATTAAATATTTACTCTTATACATCACATCACTTTTAGTATTCTAATACTCAATTAATCATTAATAACTCAAAAACAAAAATCTTTAACCTTTAAAAATGAGTGTAACATCATCAAAATTTAATAAATTTTATTAACCATTTATCCAATAAAAGTTTGTTATAACTTGCAACATTTACAAAAATTGATTAAATGCTGTAAATATTGTTGTCATATTTGCATTTCATGATACATCTGATAACTTTCTACATCAATCAAAACATACGTTTACTATGTATATTCAATATTGATAAATGACAAATGGTGAGAAACTATTACTTTCATGACTTTAGCATACAATTTACATCCTTATAATACTTAGTGGAATTGGACGAAGAGAAGAAGATTTCAATGAGGACGCTCGTGTAGGTCGGAATTCAGGCGGGTGGGATGTTGAAATTGAAATAGTAAAAGGTGAGGGGACCCATATCGCCGGCCAGCCGGTTGGAGCAGTGGCAGCTGGTGTCGGGTCACTGCAAATTCCAAAACATAATTAACAATAATAGGGACTTTGGTTCTTCCATTTGTCCTCTAGAGAATTTCTGATGTTTTAAGATTTTTCAGATATGTGATGCTAGGTAGGCCAACATCTTTTATGTCTTCAAGATCATTATTCTATCTTAAATGTGTGCAATTTTGTTGACTTATTATGATGTATCTTGTTACATTATGTATGCATTAAAGAGATCTGTATGAAGTTGACATTGTAATGGTTTTTCCTCTTCTAGTGATTTTGGAATGACATTTGCCTATATTTTGCACCTTGATGGGTTGATTGACTTCATTCGGCCGTCACATCTAATTGATTTTCAGTCATACAAATGTTGCACTTCTCGTGCTAAGTTTTATTCTATCTAATTATTTTCTTGTATCAACATATTGATTAATTATTATATGAAGTTAGCTTATGCCAAATCAAGGCTCTACAACATAATGGATTTGTAGCTAAAAGTTCAAAAATAGTTGCTAATAATAATTCGCGATGATTTAAATTCGTCGTTAAAAATGTCACCAAATTTCATAGCTAAAAATTATATGTAAAGTTTTTCCATATTTATCAATAAAAGATTTTGCCTACGTTTCATTTTTGTAGTTGAAAAATATTAGCGACAATTTAATATATTTTCGTTACAAAATACTTTCGTAGCGAAAGATTATTTGCTATGATTTCCAAAACGTAGTTAAAAATTTTTTAGCTACGTTTCTATAAATGAAGCCAAAAAGTATTAACGATGTTTTTTAAAACGTAGCAGAAAACTTTTAGCTACGTTTTCTAAAACATAATCGAAAATTTTTAGCTACATTTAAAAAATGTAGTTAAAATTTTAATATACATTTTAACTGAATATTAAACCATGTTAATTATAATTATTTATGATATTTTAAATCCATGTTATTGTATATAATATTTGAATTTTTTGTTAATTTATTATACAAAGACATAATACACAAATAATTAAAAATTAGAAGCATTTTATATTAAACATAAAATGTTATTAAATTATATCATGTGCAAAATTTTAATTACAACTTCAAAAATATTTGTATACAAAATAAAAAATACAAATATTAAATTAGTCACTTAGGCCCGTCTTCATCTTCACTGCTTACATAATTTGGGCCGAGTAATTTTCTTAGGTACCTTTCATGCTTAGCCATCTTTTTATAAGGGACTTGTTTTTCTTTTCAAGACGTTGAACGTATGTTGGTCTTGATGAGGATGAACCAGTTAGCTTTAGGCCAAACTGTAACATCCTATTACCCGCGAGGAGGGTAAAATAGTAAATATGGAAGAGTACTGGGAGATTAGAAATGCATTGTATGCTCATACATTATATGATATGCACATACACTTGAATATGAATTTTCGCATATGAAAACAACTGTACATACATTCATTGACAATTTTTGGGTATAATTGATTGTTTGAACGTGAATATGATTTTGATATGTGACGTTATGAAATTGTGAATCTGTTGTATTAAAGATAAAATTGGTGAGTGTATTTGTTAATTTTGCATTTTGGTGAACTTTAGGAATAATTTCCGAAATTGTTGATTTTTATTGGAAAAGGAAAAAAATGTTAATTGGCAAGTAAATTAATGTATGGAAAATAAAAATAGGAATCAAATGATATTGGAGAATTGTGAAAAATGACTTTGAAATTTTCGGAGATGACTCTAGAATTTGTAAGAAGATGATATTGAAAATTTTGGAAATAATTGTAAAGAAAAGATGGGAGTTAATGGAATTAGTTCAAATAGAACTAGTTAGTTTGGGGAAATTAACTAATGTCTTCAGAAGTGGACAAGTGTCCAAGTTTTAAGTTAAATTTCCTGAACCTTGAAAGACAAGTTACTGTTCTTGTCTTCATCTCCCTCGTAGCTTCTTTCTTAAGTTTTTCAGTAACACAGAGTTTTTTTAATCAAAACTCTACTAAAGTTAAACCTTTTATTAATCTATCTCCTTGCTACTCCCAACTTCATTTTACTTCTCTTTGCCTTAAGAAAAATTGAAGCTTGCCAACCCCTACAATGGTGTATGTGAATTGCATGAAGTTTATGGCTTCTTGAGCTTTTGCAGATTTTGGAGAAATATCAAATAAGTATTGTTTAAATCCTTTAGAGTTGTTAGTTTATAAAACCAAAATGGTGATTTATTTGTCATTGTATGATCATGAAGAAAAATGGGCATTTTCATGAACACCGAGGGTTTAAGATATTAAAAGTGTTGATGTGTGATTTTTGAATAATTGATGATCTAGATGTCTTAAGATAGTGTAGAAATGATTTATAAGTTGGAAGATCATAGGAAATGTGTGTAATTAAGTGCGGAAAAATTTGGAGAGAAGAAAAAGTAAATGCTCTATTTGTGGTTGTGCATTCACTGTGTACGTGAGTTTGAGAGTGTTGCTAGAGATGAATAAAAGAATAAATTTAGGGTTGAAGAATAGTTGTAAGATAATGGTTTGAGATGAGAAAGATTGTTTAAATGATAGTTAGAGGAAGAAGTTTAAGAGAATGTAGAAAATGAAAACATAGGAAAATGATAGTGAAGAAGGCGCAGAGAATGGTAAAAATGCTTGAATGACTTTTCTTATGCTCATGATGATTTCGTTTAAGCATGGATTTTTGAATTGTTGTGAATGTATTGAGCTGAATGAGAGTTAAAATGGTAAAATGAAATTGGAAAATGTAAATGGAAGGAAGTGTAGAGAAAGAAGAAGCACAGAGAATGAAGAAGATAAGTTAGAGAAGTTAGTATTGGTTTGAACCTTCCATGATTAAACTGTACTGATCTAGGAAGATTTTGACAAAATTGTCTCATGAAAGTTGAAGATCTTTCTTTTATCTTTTTATTGATATAAAGTTTGAAATTTTTGAAGTTCTAGATTGAAAGTTATAGAGGTTAGAAGCGAGGGAGTGCAAGTAGGAAGTTACGTTGCAATCGCGACACTGAAGGGGACTCACAATTGCAACAAAGCACTATCACGACATTAAGTGAATTTAGCGATCGCAATGAAGCCTGATTGTGACTTCATAAGTTTGAGGGTCAACTTGCGATCGTGCATATGCATGGTTGCGACTTCCAAGGATGAAGGTTGATAAATATCTTTCAATATTTTGGTTATATCTCCTTCGTTTCATTTCTAAATGACATAATACTTAAACCATTGTACTCGTAACACTTTGTTCTACCTCCCCACCAAAAATATTAACCATCTGAAATCATTTTGGAGAGATAGAGTGAAAAACGTGGTATAGGTCTGACTGAGTGTGTTCTCAAATAGTCTAACATTTTTATCCTTATCTGTCATACCCGTGATTTTTTTTCTCACACTCACGAGTCACTCACGATCATGACATTTATCCTCATGCCCGTGAGTTTAATTGCTAGATTGATGTTTAATTGTCACATCAAGACATTGTGCTTTCCAATAATAATCGTGACTTGATTTTGGTATGAGAGCAATTGCAAACTGAACAATCTCGATTCTTTTGCCCCTAACTTCTTCTTTAGATGTCCAAATGAGATGATCCTTGATTTGGAGTAAACTAGAGACATAGGAATACAAATCATATGAAGAAATTGAACTGTAATTCAGAATGCAAAATGTCCAAATTCTGGATGGAAGTTAAGTATAGTATATTGTTTCAGAATGAGAACAGTCCAAAAATATTTGGAAAATATCTTTCAAAATACTGAACCAAATTGAACGTTCTTGGTGTCTTTAGAAACTTAAGAGATAGGACAACACTCCTATAGAAGAGAGCATTGCAAAATTACTTTATTTTCATTGTCTAAATGATTAGTTTTTGGGAAAAGTATGAAAGTGATACAATGCGAAATGAATTATGATTTTAATGGTTTTATTGAGGTATAAACCTAATAATAAATTATACTTAGGTGACTTTTGATATGGGATTGATTTTGTGATCAAACTAATGGATATATACCCGGGATTGTCATGAACATGCATTGTACATATTTCATTACATACATGTGCATTATTAAACACTTATAATTGTGCAAATTGTGATATGTGAATATTGCTTGTTATAGAGGACCAACTGGAACGTCAACTTCCAAACATTGTTGGAACTTGCAGGCATTGGCTTTGGGAGCGACTTGTGAGTAAGCTAGATGGTCTCACTTAATTATTTGTTAGCTTAAATTATGTTTTGATTTATTTTATGAATGTGATTTGAGTGTTGATTCCGGATAATAAAATGTCGGAGGAGTTATTATTCGAGAATATATAGGAAGTGCTACTTGTATGTGAATGTGAAGGAATAAATGTTACTCATCAATGATGTTGAATGCCAAACCTTGGGTCTGATGAAAATTATGATCTGAATGTGAATGTGCAAGCATGTAAGTGAGATAGAAATTGATATGTGAAGCATTTCAATACATGAATGCATATAAGATAAAGGGAAGTTGTGACCGAAGTCGCCAGTGTAAAAGAGCTTAAAGCTCAGAGTGTGATTAGGGCCTCAGGCTCGGTTGTGAATATACTCAGTATCCACTAAGGGATATGGAACATAATTTGACACAACTCGGTATCTACTAAAGGATATGAGCTAGTAAAAAGGCACTCGGTCACAATGACAATAATAAATAAAAATGAGTCTCATGTGCATTGCATTCATAATTGATTTGTGTATTTTACATGAATGAAATGATTATGCTGAGTGTTCTGAAAGTGAAAAGTGATATTTTATAAACATGCAAAAAAAGGGGGATGTGAAATTATACGTTATATGTATTGATGTGATGCATGAATTGAGTGAACCATCGAGGATGGTTATCTCATTGAGTCCACAAAACTCATCAAAATTGCAACGTTGACTTTTCAGGATCGAGAGAAGACTCTAGCTACTGAGAAATGCTACAAGTAGTGTAGACTTGTGATTTAGGAAGCGGAGTCATGGCTTAAAGGTCAGTCAGCTACGTTTAGACAGATTATATAGATTTTTGTGTATTTCCTCTTTTATGTAACATCTTTTATATTAGGATATGATGATGTACACTTTCGGATGGTCTAGGAAAACTACCAATGTATACATTTGGTTTTTATGAAATGAAATGAGGAAATTTTGGGTTTTAAATTATTGCGACTTTCTTAATGATGTTCATAAGAAAAAAAAGATTTATGATGCCCTGTTAATGAATGTGATGATTGATCGTAGCATGCCATTATCATAAGTTATGTACCGAAATGTTCTCAGGGCATCTTGGTATGTACCCTAAGGTAAGGGAGTGCTACATTTGGTCGTATCAGAGCATGGTTGGCATCCATAGGGATATCTAGCAGTGTTAAGCATGAAGTATTATGAGAAATGCAGATAATGATTGAAGTTCTTATTTGTTATATGTCATCTTCCATAGGTGATCAAGTGGGGGAACCAGTTGACCTAGGATCGATAGGAGTTAGTAGGGAGTCCTTGATATCTTGATCAAAGAAGATGCCTCCTAAAGTTCTTAAGAGAAGGGAGAGGAGGTATGATAGGTTGTGGAAGTAGGGAGCTATAGATTTCTATGGCAGCATAGATTCGACTGAGGTCGAAGCTTGGTTAGAAAGGATGGAAAGGGTTTTCGATCAGATGGACTACGATTCAGATGAGAGGTTTGACTATGCAGTATCCTTACTGCAGGGCCTAGCTTACTAGTAATGGAAGACTGTCCCAGACAGTACCACCAGGCCTTGCCACCTGAAGTGGGAAGACTTTCTAAGAGTCTTCAAAGAAAACTATGTGCCCAAGATTTACTTGGATCGAAAGATGAAGAAGTTTTTGGAATTGAAGCAGGGCAGGATGTCAGTGGCATAATATGAAATTCGGTTCAACGAGTTGATGGGTTATTCTACTACTTTGATTCCTATCGAAGAAGACAAGTGTAGGAGGTTTAAGGATGAGCTCAATATGGATATCATAACAAGGTTGGCATTTTCAGACGTAAGTAGTTTCACTAAGTTGAGAGCTGCTTCAATCAGAATTAAGCTGCTACTGAGAGAGAGACAAGTAGAGACTGAGCAAGGGTCCAAAATGAAGAGGTCTAGTAAGAGTCAGAGTGGTTCTGGGAGAAGATTTAGTAAGCATCATAACAAAGCCTTCAGACCACAGCTGGATCAAGGTAGTCAGGATCCAGACAGAGGGGTGGTTGTGAACAATCAGGCAGTGGAAGAGGTACAATCTAGAGTCAGTGCCCCCTGTGTGAGCGTTGTGGGAAGAGGCAAGTTGGAGAGTGTTGGACTGTGTCAGGAGCTTGTTTTCAATGTGGCTCTTTGGAGCACAAAATCAGAGATTGCCTTATTTTTTCTAGAGCTCAGTCGGGTGTGAGAGGGAGGTCTATTAGTTAAGCTACTATCCAGCAGAGCAGATGTGGCAGATCTGGATAGAGAGGTCGAGGTAGAGGCATAGTGAGCTCTGGATTCCTTTTGTCAATATTGAGGTGTGGGGCAACCAACCATAATCTCAGGCCTGCGTCTATGCTATGACTAGGCAGGATGTTCAAGACTCACCAGATGTTGTTGCAAGTGCGCTCTTTATTTATGATCATGAGGCATTTGCATTGTTAGATCCAGGATCCACACACTCCTTTATCGCACCACATCTGGCATGCATACTTCATTGTAATAGGGAGTTACTACGGTATGGATTAAAGGTGAGTACAGCTCTAGGTAGTACTACAGTTATAAGAGAGGTCTGCAAGAGGTGTTTGATTAGGATTAATCAAGTGGAGTTAGAGGCAGATCTAATTATATTACAGTTGAGAGAGATAGATATTATCCTAGGCATAGATTGGCTCACTACTTATAGGGTTGTTATGAACTGCTACATCAAAGAAGTAGTACTAGAATCTCTTTATCAGCCAAGGGTAGTATTTAGAGGAATCATTCAAGCAATGCCAGTCATAATGATATCCTTCATGAGTGCATTGAGATTGATGCAGGGTGAATATGAGGCCTATTTGGCCCACGTCATTGATACTAGAGCTAAGCAGAATGGGCAAGACATTCCCATAGTTAGGGAATTCCTGGATGTGTTTCCCGTCGAGCTACTTGGTTTACCTCCAAATCAGGAAACAGAGTTCACCATTGATCTAGTTCCAGGTGCTACTCCTATATTTATTCCTCCATATAAGATAACACCTGTAGAGCTGAAAGAGTTGAAGTCTCAGCTTCAAGAATTGTTGGAAGAGGGTTTTACTAGACCCAGTGTTTCACCTTGGGGAGCTCCAGTCTTGTTTGTGAAGAAGAAAGATGGGACTTTGCATTGATTATAGGCAATTGAATCGAGTGACAGTGAAGAACAAGTACCCATTGCCTAGAATTGATGATTTGCTTGATCAGCTATAGGGAGCTTAGGTGTTCACTAAGCTGGATTTGAGATCTGAGTACTATCAGTTAAAGATAGTAGAGGCTGATATGCCTAAAAGTGCTTTTAGTAGCAGGTATGGGCTCTTTGAGTTCTTAGTCATGCCGTTTGGGTTGACCAATGCCCCAATAACTTTTATGGGCTTGATGAATAAGGTATTTCAGCACTACCTGGATCACTTTATAATTGTGTTCATAGATGATATTTTGGTGTATTCGAAGAGCAGAGAAGAACATACTGAGCATCTAAGAGTGATTCTACAAATTATAAGGGAGAAACAACTTTATGCTAAATTCAATAAGTGTGAATTTTGGATGGATTAAGTAGTGTTTTTGGGGCATATAATGACTGAACAAGGCATACAAGTGGATCCAAGGAAGATAGAGGCAGTGATGAATTGGGAAGCTCCAAGGAATGTGTCTGAAATCTAAAGCTTCCTAGGATTAGCCGGATATTAGTGAAGGTTTATCGAGGAGTTTTCTCTAATCTCAGCCCCTCTGACAAAACTTCTGAGGAAGAATGTAGTGTTCAGATGGAATGAGGAGTGTCAGAAAAGCTTTGAGAAGCTGAAACATCAGTTGACTACTGCACTAGTGTTGACTATTCCATGGGGGACCAGAGGATATGTGGTATATAGTGATGCTTCGCATCAAGGATTGGGATGTGTGTTGATGCAACATGGCAAGGGATCGCCTATGCATCGAGATAATTAAGGTCTCATGAGATTAATTCTTCGATACATGATTTAAAGTTAGCTGCAGTTGTCTTTGCTCTAAAGATTTGGAGATACTACTTATATGGAGAGACTTTCTAGATTTACACTAATCATAAAAGTTTGAGGTATTTGCTGAGCCAGAAGGAGTTGAACTTGAGACAGAGGAGATGGATTGAGTTACCAAAGGATTATGACTGCACGATTGAGTACCACCCCAGGAAAGCTAATGTAGTAGCTGATTCCTTGAACAAAAAGTCTAATACTAGTGCAGCTCAGATCTAGTTATCGAGGTTACCAACCTTGATTCATTTGAGAGCTCTGAATGTGGAGTTGAATTTGGAGCAAGATGATGCACTAATTGCTACTTTGAAGCTGAGACCGTTGCAACATGATAGAATCCAAAAAGTTCAGAGTAAAGATCCTGATATGGTGACACTTATGGAGAAAGTGAAGATGAATCCGGATTCTGAGTTTGAGCTGAGAGATGAGACATTGTGGTTAAAGTAGAGACTGTGTGTTCCCAATGTAGAGGATCTGAGGAAGGAAATCCTTGAGGAAGCTCATATGGCCGCCTATACTGTGCATCCTGCTACTACCAAGATGTATAACACGCTTAAGAAACAATTTTGGTGGCCTGAAATAAAGAAGCAAGTGGCAGAGTATGTATCTAAGTGTATAACATATCAACAAGTTAAAGCTGAGCACCAGGCTCCAGTAGGGAAGCTACATTCATTGCCCATTCTGGAGTAGAAATAGGAACGAAAAACTATGAATTTTATTACTGGATTGCCTAAGACTCTGAGGCAGAATGATACGATATGGGTTATAGTGGATTGATTGACTAAGTCGGCCCATTTCTTACTAGTGAGAGAGAATAACTTACTAGATCAGTTGGCTTGGAGATAAATGAATGAGGTTGTGAGACTGCACTGGGTTCCAGTGTCCATTATATCAAACAAGGATCTCAAATTTACTTCAAGATTTTGGAAGAGCTTGCAGTCTACCGTGGGTACAAACTTGAACTTCAGTACTACATTTCATCCTCAAACAGAAGGACAGAGTGAAAGGATAATTAAAACTGTTGAGGATATACTCAGAGCTTGTGTATTGGAGTTTCAAGGAGTTTGGGATCAGTATATGGCACTAATAGAATTTACATATAACAATCATTATCACAGGAGTATCAGGATGGCACCGTATGAGGCATTGTATGGGAGAAGATGTCAGTCGCCAATGTATTAGGATGAAGAGGGCTTAAGAATGGTTGAAGGCCCATAGTTGATCCAAGATACAGTAGATTAGGTGAAGTTGATCCGAAGCTGAATTAAAGCGGCTTAGGATAGACAGAAGAGTTATCTGGATCAACACAGAAGGGATATGGAGTATAGTGTGGGAGACAGAGTTTCCTAAGAGTGTCACTATAGAGAGGAGTATTGAGATTCGGTAAGAAGGGCAAGTTGACCCCTATGTATATTGGTCCCTATGAGATCATTGAGAGGATATGACCTTTGGAATATAAGTTGGCTTTACTGAATGAAATGTCTCAATCGCCTAATGTGTTTCATGTGAGTATGCTCTGGAGATACCGATCGGATCCAACACATGTGATACTGGCTCAGGAGAAAAGGGTTGCTAGTAACTTAAGCTATGTTGAGAAGCGGATCAAGATAGTGGGATCTCAGATCAAGCAGTTGAGGAACTGAGTCATTCCATTAATGAAAGTCCTTTGGAGGAATCAGTCAACTGAGGAAGTCACTTGGGAAACAGAGGAGCATATGAGGAGGCAATATCCCCATCTGCTCGAACAATCATGTAAGAATTTCGAGGATGAAATTTCTTTTAAGGAGGAGAGAGTTGTAACATCTCTTTACCTGCGGGGAGGTTAAAATAGTAAATAAGAAAGAGTATTGGGAGATTAGAAATGCATTGCATGCTCATGCATTATATGATATGCACATACACTTGAATCTGAATTTTCGCACATGAAAACAACTGTAAATGCATTCATTGACAATTTTAAGGAGTAATTGATTGTTTGAACGCGAATATGATTTTGATATGTGATGTTATGAGAATTGTGAGTCTGTTGTATTAAAAATTTAATTAGCGAGTCTATGTGTTAATTTTGAATTTTGGTGAACTCTAGGAATAATTTCCAAAATTGTTGATTTTTATTGGAAAAGGAAAAAAAAGCCAATTGGCAAGTAAATTGATGTATGGAACATAGAAATAGGAATCAAATGATATTGGAGAATTGTTAAAAATGATTTTGAAATTTTCGGAGATGACTTTAAAATTTGTAAGAAGATGATATTGAAAATTTTGGAGATAATTGTAATGAAAAGATGGGAGTTAATGGAACTAGTTTAAATAGAACTAATTAGTTTGGGGAAATTAGCTAATGTCTTCAGAAGTGGACAAGTGTCCAAGTTTTAAGTTAAATTTTCTCAACCTTGAAAGACAAGTTATTTTTCTTGTCTTCATCTCCCTCGTAGCTTCTTTCTTAAGTTTTTCAATAACACAGAGTTTTTCATCAAAACTCCACTAAAGTTAAACTTTATTTTAGTCTATCTCTTTGCTACTTCCAACTTTAATTTACTTCTCTTTGCCTTAAGAAAAATCGAAGCTTGCCAACCCCTACAATGGTGTACATGAATTGCATGAAGTTTAGTGCTTCTTAAGCTTTTGTAGATTTTGGAGAAATATCAAGTAAGTATTGTTTAAATCCTTTAGACTTTTTGGTTTATGAAACCAAAATGGTGATTTATTTGTCATTGCATGATCATGAGGAAAAATGGGCATTTTCATGAACACCGAGGGTTTAAGATATGAAAATTATTGATGTGTGATATTTGAATAATTGATGATTTAGATGTCTTAAGATAGTGTAGAAATGATTTATAAGTTGGAAGATCATAGGAAACATGTGTAATTAAATGCAGAAAAATTTGGAGAGAAGAACAAGTAAATGCTTTGTTTGTGGTTGTGTATTCACTGTGTAAGTGAGTTGAGAGTGTTGTTAGAGATGAATAAAAGAATGAATCTAAAGTTGAAGAATAGTTATTAGATGATGGTCTGAGATGAGAAAGATTGTTTAAATGATAGTTAGAGGAAGAAATTTAAGAGAATGTAGAAAATGAAAACATAGGAAAATGACAGTGAAGAAAGCACAGAGAATTGTGAAATGCTTGAATGACTTTTCTTCTGTTTTTGAAGATTTTGTTTAAGTATGGATTTTTGAATTGTTATGAATGTGTTGAGCTGAATGAGAGTTAAAATGTTAAAATGAAACTGGAAAATGTAAATGGAAGGAAGTGTAGGAGAATGAAAGAAGAAGCACAGAGAATGAAGAAGATAAGTTAGAGAAGTTAGTATTGGTCTGAAACTTCCATTATTAAACTGTATTGATCTAAGAAGGGTTTGACAAAATTGTCTTCATAAAAGTTGTAGATCTTTCTTTTAGCTTTTTATTGATATAAAGTTTGAAATTTTTGGAGTTTTAGATTGAAAGTTATAAAGGTTAAAAGTGAGGGATTACAAGTCGGAAGTCACGATCGCGACAAAGTGTAATCACGACATTGGAGAAGACTCGTGATCGTGCTTTAAGTGAATGTCGCTATCACGACGAAGTGCGATCGCAACTTCACAAGTTTGAGGGTCAACTCACAACCGTGCACATGCATGATTGCAATTTCTAAGGATGGAGGCTGACGAACATCCTTCAATATTTTGGCTATATCTCCTTCGTCTAACCTCCAAATGACATGAGAATTGAACCATTGCACTCGTAACACTTCGTTCTACCTCGAAACCAAACATCTAAACCATATAAAATCATTTCGGAGAGATATAGTGAAAAAAACCTGGGATGGGTTTGATTGAGTTTAATTGCTAGACTAATGTCACATCCGTGAATCACTTATGCCCGTGAATTTTCTCCCTCGAGCCCATGAGTTTAATTGCTAGACTAATGTTTAATTGTCACATTAAGACACTGTGATCTCCAATAGTAACCGTGACTTGGTTTTGGTCCGAGAGCAATTGCAAACTGAATAATCTTGTTTCTTTTATCCATAACTTCTTATCTAGATTTCCAAATGAGATGATCTTTGATTTGGAATAAATTAGAGACATAGGGCTACAAATCATCTGAAGAAGTAGAATTATAATTCGGAATCTAAGATGTTCAAATTCTAGATGAAAGTTGAGTATAGTATACTATTTCAGAATGAGAACAGTCCAAAAATATTTAGAGAATATCTTTCAAAATACTAAACCAAATTGAATGATCTTAGTATCTTTAGAAACTTAAGAGATAGGAGAACACTCCTCTAGACGAGAGTATTGTAAAATTACTTCATTTTCATTTTCTACATGATTAAGAAAAGTAGACCTGAAAGTTAGTTTTTGGGAAAAATCTTAACGTGATACAATGAGAAATGAATTGTGATTTTAATGGTTTTATTGAGGTATAAACCTAAGTATTAATTATCATTAGGTGAATTTTGATATGGGATTGATTTTTTTGACAAATCTAATGGATAAATACTCGGGATTGTCATAAACATGCATTGTATATATTTCATTACATACATGTGCATTACTAAACACTTATAATTGTGCAAATTGTGATATGTGAATATCACTTGTTATAGAGGACCAACTAGAACATCAACTTCCAGACATTGTCGAAACTTCCAAGCATTAGCTTTAGGAGTGACTTATGAGAACCTCGATGGTCTCACTTATTTATTTGTTTGCTTAAATTCTGTTTTGAGTTATTTTATGAATACGATTTGAGTGTTGATTTCGGATAATAAAATGTCCGAGGAGTTATTATTCGGGAACGTTTAAGAAGGGTTGTTTGTATGTGAATGTGACGGAATAAATGTTATTCAACAATGATGTTGAATGTCAGACTTTGGGTCCGATGAAAATTGTGATCTGAATGTGAATGTGCAAGCATGTGAGTGATCAAGAAATTGATATGTGAAGCATTTCAATAGATGAATGCATATAAGATAAAGGGAAGTTGTGACCGGAGTCGCTAGTGAAAAAGAGCTTAAAGCTCAAAGTGTGATTAGGGCGTCAGGCTCAGTTGTAAATGTACCCAGTATCCACTAAGGGATGTAGCACCCCACCCTCAGTGATGTCCGAGTGCGTACCCCACGAGGGCTACATGCTAGAATAGTCAAACACTCAAAATTGACTACAAATTTTTTTAATCAATCACGTATGCTGAATCAATAGTCAAGTCAGCCCATTTTATTCATAAATAATTTCATTCAAGAGTGTTACTACACTCATTAATTAAACTTGTTTACAACATTTCCAAATTGGAAAGTTATTACATACAGAAGCATAATCAAATACACATTATACAAATGTAACAAAATACACAAATAAGAAAGTATCAGTGCAGATGCCAACTGATCCTGACCCCTACTTCTTACTTGAATGCAGTAGGTATACTCCCATTTGCAAATCATGTTAATTCTGATGTCCCAATTAACTTATTTTCTCGAATGATTTTCTCCATTCATTTGATTTCCTCTGATTTCATATTGATTGGTTCTAATGTCTATTCATTCATACTAGTTTCTCCACTCATTTCAATTTATTTGAAATTTTAATTTCCTGTGTTGGTAACACATTCATCATATCAAATTTGTATCTCCCAAACATATTTACATAGAATATAATGTGGACCCATATTCTCCTCATATTAGCAATTACTATCTCCTCAAATTCAAGAACCCATCACTTAGTTGTATACTTCACATCAACAAAATGCATACACTCACAGTGACATATTCTGCATCTTATGCTTGAGTCTCCGTTATAATTAGGACTCCAATATTCACTTTTAATTAATTATAATCATTTCTGATTTATTCCTTTATTGATCATTCTTAGGAATAAACTATCTGGTTTGCTTAATCTAATTCGGTGAAATTCTTCTTCGAAAGAAGATTTCTTATTACTATCATCTATATTATTCATGTAACTTTTATCAATCCATTGTTTCCATCACTATTTATCAAACATTCTTAGTACCTTAAGAAGATCATTTTTTAATCATTTCTTACAATATTCTATTTACCAACACTAGATGAGGTAGTAGACATGATGTTATCCCCAAAAATTTTTTTTATGATAAATCAAGCATGATTAGATTAGTGGGGTAAATTAATATAGTATTTAATAAAGTTAGCATGAATTAGCATATGACATTAAATGAGTTAGGTGTTAAGAATAAAATGTGATTAAATGAGTTAGATAGCATGTATAAAATGTGTTAGTTGGTTTAAATGAATTAGAGGTAAATTAATGTGTTAATTGGGCTTTGGGTCCAAATGAAATGAAAAGAGAAGAGAAAATGAAATGGGTTTAAGTTGTTAGTAGTGTAAAAGAAGAAAAGGAATTAAATGAAGTGGACTTTGGGCCTTTGGGCTTAAGTTATTAAGTAAGAAGTATAAAAAGGAGAGGAAATAAGTGATTTAATAGGAAAAGAAGAGGGACTTACGAAATTGAGAGAGGGAGAAGGTGAGTTTCGGTGGTGAGGGGAAAGAAGAGGAGAAATAGAAGAAAGGCTTGGCTAGGGTTTGATTTCCAAGAGATTTAAGAGGTTTTTGAAGAAAGTTCAAGAAGAAAAGCATAGAGGAGAGTCTAAGCTTCACTTTGAACCAAGAAATCACTTGGTTAAGTAGAGATTCAAGGTAAGCCATGAGTTTAAAGTTTAGCTTTTGTTTAGGTTATGGTTTGAAAAGCTTAGAAATGAAGTGGGTTTAGTGATTCTAGGGTTAGTATCATGATTGAGGTTTATTAGGTTTCTCAATTTTGAAACCCTATGTTGATATGGGGCTATTTTCTTGTTATGTTTGAAAAAGGGCAAGAAAGAGGAGAAGAACAAGAGGAGGAACTTCCTTAGGCAAGTTTAAGCAAGGATTTAAGGTGGGTTTCACTTTTATCTTTATGTTTATAAGCTATAAATGCTATTTGACTAATGTAATTAATTGTTTCCCAACTACTTTTGAGTGAGTCTTAATGATGCTATAAATGCTTATGAATTGTTTTATGATTATACTCATGTAAGAAGTTTAGTCATAAATGCTATTTGTTATGGAATTGTTATAGTGTTGAATTGACTTGAGATGAAGGAGCATGGTTTTGATGATTGAATTGCAAATGAGATTGATAAATTGAGAATTTTGACATGTGCATGAAAATGAGATTTTAAGACTATGCCAATTGGGCAACATGATGTTTGAATGCATGAAGTATATGCTATGTGGGTAAGGTATAGTCCCCAAGAAAATGTCACGTGCACGTCGACCATGATGAGGCTTCGCCCGCCTGCCCGATTGTGGCAAGGATGTTCCTTTCAGGACTCCTTAAGATTTTGCCTACATAAGATCATTAATGAGATTATGTAGTGCCATGAATATGGACTTACCGAGCCAATTATGTGTGTTTTATGCTTACTTGTA
>JANVCQ010000231.1:10775679-10788575 GCA_025531925.1 Erythroxylum plowmanianum
AATAATAATAATAATAATAATAATAATAATAATAATAATAATAATAATAATAATAATAATAATAATAATAAAAATAAAAATAATAATTCAACATTAAATTTTCTATTAATATGAATAATGTAGCAAGCTATATCATATTAGTAATTTTCATATAATATTATGAATTTTCTTATTTAATAAATTAAAAATGACTTATAAGGACGTGATTTAAAAAAGTTTATAAGGTGACGATTAACTATTTAATTTTACAAAACTTAAAATTTTGACAATAATAAAAATAGAATAAAAATTATATTTTACACAAAATTTACAAATGTTTCTAACCTATAACTACATAAAACCCCTCTTCACCCACTCATTAAACCAAGAAAATGACTAATCCATACAAGAAAGGAAAAGTTGAACACCAGCTGCTCGAGGGTACAAACAAGGGTAAGTTTGACTTTTAGTATTTAAAAGTTCAGCTGATTGTTGAAAATGCTCCTAGGAGCATTTTCAACAATAGCTGTTTACCTTAAATAAGCTGTTCGAGAAGTTGTCCACCAAACATGTTTTATAGCTACTTGAAAAGTCAAACAACTTATGACAACCAATCAGCTAAAAAAAAAATTGATTGGTTGTCTACCAAACGAGCCCTGTATCTATCTCATTAAAGTTATTCAACAATCTCAATACTTGATCTCTTCTTAGATTTAAATATTTTGAACTTTTCAAAAGTTTAAATCAACAGTCATTTAATATATATGACCATATCACATAAAGTCATTAGTAATCTAATAAAATACAAGTATCACACTTTTATGAATTATTATCACATTTCATGCATCCTATATATAAGATTTAACAATGCAAAACCATCATCATCCTTCCACTAAAGGTTGATTTGTTTATTCTTCAACCCAACAAGTCTCACAAGTTTCATACATTCATAATCAAAAGGATACGTACATATTTGTATGTATCTTTATAGTTCTCATTACATATATTTAACCAATATGAAATAAAAGGATAGTCTTGATTATTTAACTTTGTAATTCTTTCCAGTTATGTCAAGTGTAAGTCTCCCTTATTTCAATGGATAGAAATAATTTGTATAAAATTGAACCTACTACTTTTACTTAAGAACACATTTCATATCATACATTAAACATTATAATAATGTTGAATCTAAATTCAATATTAATACTTTTAATTATGAATTAGAAATACATATGATCTCTATCATATTTCATATAGGTAAAACAAGTTATGTAATCAATTTTTTCTAGTGATGACTATTATCATACTGTAGCAAAGCCTTCAAATGATGTCCACGTTTAAGCTTTTAGAAGGCTAAATTAAGTGGTACAATTCCATCAAGGTACTATATCTTTTAGCTCTACTTCATGTAACCTCTTGCTTCTTGTTATCATTATGTTGAAATACATCTTATAAGTTGTTATTAAAGGTTATGAGATATTATTCAACTTAAAATGTCATTACATTTTGTCAAGCATATGATTTTGACATATCTCTAAAACTTCAACTCCAAATCCCTAGCAGGGATTAATAGTAAAATTATATGTCTAAGTAGTTTATTTCAACAACTGTTAGTAACAACTATAATAAGCAAAGGTAATTTTTACTCACAGCAAAATATAAATGTAAGAAAAGTAAGTATTGGATGTATGACATGACTACAAAATAATAACAGGATTTTAATAATATATTTGGTAACTCCCATTATTTTATTTAAATAGCCCTCCATATTATTAGAAAGATTATTATAATCTCTCTAGTGGGCTATGATTCTGATGAATTATAAAAGAAACACACTCAGATCCCGATCGCAAGCTGTTAAGTCATTGGATTGCACTTATTTTGGACTTAATTATCGTTAATATGTTGAAATTATTATCCGGAATTGATGGAATTTTCTTATAATTGTTTACAGATGGTTTTCAACACCTTAGAGATGAAATGGAATAAAAAAGATGCAAAAGAAGGAAGAAAATCTTAAATTCCCAATTTGACAGAAATTCAATGACTAAGCGTAGGCACGCCTAAGGATGGAATAAATCTGCAGATAAAATTTCAGAAGCCAAATTCAAACTAAACACAATCTTTGAAGATTTTCTTGCCATCTTTCAAGGGAGTTACCTACTGAAAATAGAAGTGTGCCTTATCTGGAGATAATCAAGAGAAGATAACGAAGAGATTAGCTTAAAGAAGGAGATTTGGCTAATTCACGCATATATACATATTAGGTTTTAGAATAGGATTTTTAGTGATTTTTGGGGACTACACTTTTCTTGTTTTGTTCTTTGCGTTTCCTGCACAATTTCAATTAGTGTTTTCGTATTTTTTATCAAAGGACTAGGGATGGAGACTTATTACTTTGTTATTTCTTTTGTTTTCAATTTGATTATGAGTAGATAAATCTTTTGTCTTGGTTTAGGGGATCCATGTTACATATTATTATGGTGAGATGTTTCGGATACTTTTTATGTTGTTAATAAACATTGGATATCTTCGGATCTATTCTTTCTAATTGAATTTGTTGGTTTCTAGGTGCGCAACTAGAGATTAATTGGTTCAATCGCTAGATTAACGAAATATGACGTTTAGTTTCGATAATCATAAGTAGCAAGTAGGATTGACTTCTCAACGTTAGATTTAGAAATTCTAAGAAGATATTCGCTTGATTGGTTGCATGTCGTACATGTATTTCGCTTGCTCATTGGTTCTTGATTCTTAATGCTATTATTCAGTTACACCTATGATTGTATCTAGGTTATTGTTTAATAAGAATGCTAGGATACATGTTTCTAGTCGTTACCCTTAAGAGAAACTTCCCCAATGAATGTTTGTAAATGATTACAATTTTATGTCGAAGATCTATAATAGCATGATAACATCGGTGACCCGAAACCAAGGTATTTTCTCATTGATTTTTCAGATTTAAGTATTGTTTCGATTTGAGATTTTTCCTTTGATTTTCTGATATTGCCGTGATTAAATACCCCCCTTTTTTACTTTTGTTATTTGTTTCGTTTGAATTCGTAACTCTTTACCATAAAGATTCCTCATGGGAACAATATCCGGTTACCGCTACTACACTAATTTGTTTTAATGGAAGTGATTTATTTTATATTTAGTTGCAGGCGACAGCATCACTAAATTTTGGCACCGATGTCGGGGATTTTTGACGGTTATGTACATTACACTTTCAAACCAATCAGATAATTTACAGTACAATCCTGAGATCGAAAAGACAGCGAAAAGATAGCGAAAATAGACTAAACAACAAAGAAACGCAGAAGATGGATAGGATAGCTGCCAACCGCACCCTTCGCTAACTAGCTGCATCAATGTACGCGCAATAACCACACTGCATCAATTTCCCAAATTTAGGTGATAACAATGTTTTTGAATTAAAATCTGGGCTGATTCATCTATTACCTATTTTCAGGGGTTTACCGGGAGAAGATCCATACAAGCACTTGAAGGAATTTGACATAGTTTGCATGGGCATGAAGCTAATAAATGTGACAGAAGAGCAGATTAAGCTGAGAGCCTTCCCGCTTTCCCTTAAAGATGATGCGCAAGATTGACTATATTATTCAGCTGGAAAAAATGTGCAAACATGGGCTGATATGAAGAGGCTTTTCTTTGAAACGTACTTTCCAGCATCGAGAGCAGCTAATATTCGGAAAGAGATTTGCGGAATACGTCAACACACGGGAGAAACACTCTACAAATATTAGGAGAGATTCAAGAAATTATGCGCTAGCTGTCCGCACAACCAAATGACCGAACAATTATTAATTCTATATTTTTACGAAGGACTTTTGCTTTCTGATAGGAGTATGATCGACGCTGCAAGCGACGGTGTTTTAGTCGACAAAACGCCAGCGACCACAAGAGAATTGATCGCGAACATGGCCTCCAACACGCAACAATTTGGAATCCGTACTGGGCATCGGTCGAAGGGCGTGAATGAAGTTAGTGCGACCTCGTTGGAAAAGAGATTGGATCACCTCACTTCCTTGGTGCGACAATTAGTGGTCATGAGAAAAGAAGATGCCAAGGTATGTGGTATATGCTCAATGTTAGGACATTCTGCTGATTCATGTCCAATTTTGCAGGAAGATAACGCGGAACAGGTGAATGCTGTGGGAGGATTCACTGGGCCATATCAAAGGAAGTACGACCCATTCTCTAATACCTATAATTCGGGATGGCGCGATCATCCGAATTTGCGATATGGGAATCCTTAAGGACAGCAAGCGACCACGAATTTTCAGCCATATAGACAAGCATACATGCTGCGTCAAAATCCAAATATGACGTCACCTGCCGAAGGTAAGTCTTCTTTGGAAGATATAGTGCACACTTTGACGTTTCAGCGGAATACTGAAGCAAGTATTTGGAATTTGGAAAATCAATATAAGAATTTCGAAAACCAGTTAAGTCAAATTGCAGCTACCGTCAACCGAATGGAAGCATGAAATTCTGGTAATTTTCCAGCACAACCAGAGGTTAATCCTAGACAAATCGCAAAGGCTATCACATTGCGGAGTGGTAAAGAATTACCAAAACCAATTCTGGAAAAATCCAAAAGAGAATTAGAGGAAGAAATCACGCACCCACCTTAGTTGACACAGAAAGTTGTACAAAACAAGGTGCTCCCACCTCCTTTTCCGAGTCGATTAGTAAAAGAAAAGAAGGAAGAACAATAAAAGGAGATTCTGGAGACTTTCCAAAAGGTTTAGGTAAATATCCCTCTCCTTGATGCAATTAAACATATTCCACGATATGCTAAATTCCTTAAGGAGCTTTGTACGTCGAAGAGGAAATTGAAATTCGATGAGAGAGTTCAATTAGGAGAAAGCGTTTCAGCAATTTTATAAAAGAAAAAGTTTCCACCGAAATGTCAAGATCCAGGTATGTTTACTATCCCGTGCCAAATTGGTAATTTGTGGATTGAAAGAGCTATGTTAGATTAAGGTGCGGCAATAAATGTTATGCCATACGATGTGTATAAATCCTTGAATGTTGGACCTCTTAAAGAAACTAACGTAGTGATTCAATGGGAGGATCGCTCAAATGCTTATCCGAAAGGTGTGTTAGAAGACATATTGGTTCAAGTAGGAAACATGCTTTTTTCGGCTGATTTTTATATTTATTCGAAAGATCGCTTTTGAAAATGACTAGAACCAAAATAGATGTTCATGATGGATCTTTAACTATGGAATTTGATGGTGATTTAATTAAGTTCAATATTTACAATACCATGAAAATTCCAGATGATGAACAATCTATTGCTTCTGTGGATTTTATTGATACGTGGATGCAGGAGAATTAGATTTTGGAAGCCAAAGATGAAGTTGAATTGATGGGGAATGCGTCAACTTAGCAAGGAGATGAAGATCCTACGTCATATGGTGAATAAGGTGAGAATGCGTTAACTTGGCAAGGAGATGAAGACCCTGCATTACCTGATGAACTAAGGGAGAAGACGTTAGCTTCACAAGGAGATGGGGGATTGTTATTCTTTAATGAACAATTAAATAATGTATCTCATTTGCAAGAAAGGGAGAAAATAACGTTAGATGGTGAACTAATTGAAACGTCACTTTGCTTGGAGACCACAAAACCATTCTCCCATCAGCTCACGTCTATGGAAACATCAAAAGGGGTAGACAAGTTGCTGCCATCGTTGACCAGCCCACCAATATTGGAATTGAAGAGCTTACCTAGTCATTTAAAATACATCTTTTTAGGTGAGAAGGATACATTGCCTCTAATTATTTCTAACCAACATTCGAATGTGCAGGAAAGCCAGCTTGTTAACGTTTTGAAGGAGAATAAAGAAACTTTCAGTTGGATGGTAGCTAGTCTAAAAGGTATTAGCCCCCTTATTTGCATGCACCGAATCTTGATGGAAGATGAGGCGAAAGAGGTGAGGCAACCACAGCGTCGTCTAAACCCACCCATGATGGAAGTAGTAAAGAAAGAGATTTCGAAGCTTCTTGATGTGGGCATCATTTATCCAATTTCAGATAGTAAGTGGGTAAGTCCAGTCCAGGTAGTACCAAAAAAGTTGATGTAACGGTGAAAATAACAATGATGAGTTAATTCTGACTTGTGTCCAAAATGGTTGGAGGGTATGCATAGACTATAGGAAGCTTAATTCAGTTACTAGAAAAGATCACTTTCCACTTCCTTTTATTGATCAGATGCTTGAAAGACTTGTGGGAAAATCTCACTATTGTTGCTTAGATGGTTATTCAGGATATCATCAGATTTTGGTGGCACCGAAGGATCAGGAAAAGGTGACCTTCATATGTCCATTTGGCACCTTTGCTTATCGACGAATGCCATTTGGATTGTGCAACGCACCCGCGACATTCCAACAGTGTATGGTAAGTATTTTCTCCAATCTTGTGGAAAATTGCATGGAAATTTTTATGGATGACTTCACGATATATGGGGAATCTTTTGAAACATGCATTATTAACCTTAAAAAAGTGCTAAAATGTTGCATTGAAACTAATCTGGTTTTAAATTACGAAAAGTGTCACTTCATGGTTGATCAAGGAATTATTTTGGGCCATACTGTTTCTTCGAAAGGGATTGCGATCGATAAAGCTAAGATAGATGTTACTCGATCTTTATCTTACCCTGCGAATATGTGGGAAGTTCGTTCCTTTCTTGGTCATGTAGGATTTTATCGACGATTTATCAAGGACTTCTCAAAAATTGCGCAGTCTATGTGTCAATTGCTTCAAAAAGACAAGAAGTTTAATTTTGACGAGCCATGTAGAAGAGCGTTTGATGAGATGAAGGAGCGACTCACTACAGCGCCGATTATTCAGCCACCACGCTGGGACATACCTTTCGAATTGATGTGCGACGCGTCGGATTATGCAGTCGGCGTTGTGTTGGGACAAAAAGTGGACAAGGTACCTCATGTTATTTATTATGATTCTATGACACTTAATGATGCCCAAAAAATTATTCCACAATGGAGAAGGAGTTTTTAGTGGTCGTCTTCGGATTGGAAAATTTTTGGTCATCTCTGTTGGGGACGAAGGTGATCATCTACTCCGACCATGCAGCGCTAAAGTATTTAGTAAACAAGAAAGAAGCCAAGCCAAGATTAATTCGATGGATACTACTGATTCAAGAATTTGATGTGGAAATTCGCGACAAGAAAGGGAAAAATCTGGTGGTCGATCACTTAAGCCGGATCACATTGAGTACCATGCCTAATGTTCTTCACGACAAATTTCCGAATGAGAGCCTTTTCATAATTCAACAGGTAATCCCTTGGTATGCAGACATAGTGAACTTTTTTAAAACTAAGTCTTTACCTAGTGATTTATCTAGAGCTGAGAGAGATAAAATCAAGCGAGAGGTTAGATATTATGTTCGGGATGAACCTCACCTTTGGAAATTTTGTTTTGATTAGATTGTTAGAAGATGCGTCCTAGATGATGAAATTTCATCTATCTTGCATTTTTGTCATTCATTTGTGTGTGGGGGACATTTTGGTCCCAAAAGAACTGCTCGCAAAATTTTAAAATGTGGACAGTTTTGGCCTAAGTTATTTTATGACTCTTACATGTTTTACAAGTCTTGCGATCGTTGTCAAAGAACAGGTAACTTGGGATCAAGGAATCAAATGCCATTGATGAATATTCTGGTATGTGAGATTTTTGATGTTTGGGGAATAGACTTTATGGGTCCTTTCTCTTCTTCTTTCGGTAAGAATTACATTTTGTTGGCAGTAGATTATGTTTCGAAATGGGTTGAAGCTAAGGCTACTGTATCTGATGATGCTAAAACCGTGATTGATTTTGTTAAATCAAATATTTTTGTCAGGTTTGGAATGCCTGGAGCTAAATTAGCGATCGAGGGACCCATTTTTGCAACAAGATTTTTGAAGCGTTGATGAAAAGATGTGGCATTACTCACCGAGTCTCTACCGCCTACCAACCGCAGATAAGTGGGCAAGCTGAGGTATCCAACAGAGAGATCAAATCCATACTAGAAAAAGTGGTCAACCTGAACTGACAGGATTAGAGCCTTCAACTGGATGATGCTTTATGGGCCTACCGGATTGCGTACAAAACTCCCATAGGCATGTCGCCTTACAGGTTAGTTGTTAGTAAACCTTGTCATTTACCGCTGGAAATTGAGCATAGACCTTATTGGGCAGTGAAGTAGTTGAATATGGATCAATTGGAGGTTAGTACCAGTAGGAAGTTACAATTGCAAGAATTAGAAGAGATTCGTAATGGGGCGTATGAAAATTCAAAAATTTACAAGGAAAAAACTAAGGCTTTTCATGATAAAATGGTTTCTAGGAAACATTTTTCCATCGGACAAAAAGTTCTTCTTTATCATTCAAAGCTTAAGTTATTCCCAGGAAAATTACGATCTCGTTGGCTTGGACCGTTCATTGTTACTAATGTTTTTCCTCATAGTGCGGTAGAAATTCAGAGCGTAGATACCTCCAAGGTATTTAAGGTTAATGTACATCGCCTCAAGTTTTATTATGAAAATTCTTTGGTCGAGCGAGTGGATGAAATAGAGTTGGCACCTCCAACTTATCTCTAATCTGGTAAGTAATGCCACAGGTCCAGCTAACGACTTTAAAGAAGCATGTCAGGGAAACCGTAAATTGTTTAGGTTTGTCTATGTTCTTTCTTTAACATTTTTTAATTTTCAGTATGTTTTCTCATTTAGTTAAGCATGTCGATTTACATTTTTTTTTCTGTCAATTTTTTTTCTTTTCCTTTTGACATCAATTTCAAATGAAAATTAAAGAAAAAAATGAAAAATTCAAGTTACTGCCCCCCCTGTTTTCTTTCCCTCTTTATTTTCCCCCTCTGTTTTCTTTTCTCAAATTCTTTCTCTCTAACTGCCGATACTCCATTCCCACTCACCTTAGTCCTTCAATATCACCTAATCTCTACAACCTCACCCATCTCACACATTCCATTCCCCACACACCCATTCAACTCTTCTCTGTTATTTTGGTGCTGCATAAATCCTTATTTTTGCAGGTCATCCTCCATTGGGAGTCCGAAGGATTTCAACCGCCACATCCGCCAACACCTTCATCTCGGGACCTCCAAATAGAGAAGCTTTCTTTCACCCTTTTTTTTAATCTTTATGCTTCTTTAACATTGAGGACAATGTTGGTCTAGGTGTGGAGGAAAGAATTGGAATTTTGGTGTGTGAATATTTTCTGTTTTTGTGTGAGTTTTATTAGTTTTTGCATGTTGGTTGTGCATGTTAAGCCATAAAGCTTTGTCATAGTAGTTTGGATGAGATTAGGTATATGCATGACATTAAATTAGGCTAAGTGAGTTTTAAGGTGAAGCATGTTGATTGATTGCACTAATTGATCTTATAGGCTTAGTCAAAATTTTGACATGTGAGTGATGAGGTAAATTGTGAAATTAAGGTGAATTCTTGAATTAAACCTGTGAACGACTTGAGCCTAAATGACATCATCTTTATGTCATGCTAATTCTTTGAATTGTGTGATGCTCCTCTATTTATGTTGCCTTAAGAACTTGCATGGAACTGGTTTGAATTTATTTGATCACATGGGATATAGAAGTGATTAAGGCATTTCTTGTTTTTACACCCTTAGCTTAAAATTGACCCACCAAATTATTTTCCCTTTGTAAACATTTTTGAGCCTTTACCATTGTTTCTTCAATCAATCACCCCATTTTAAAACCCAAAGACCCCATTAGCCTTACCCTATCACAAGTTGAATGAAGCATTGAGCAATTTGGGACTTTTGTGTTATATCGTGTTCTGAGATAACTTTATAGGTACTTCTACTCATGTGTTGTTATTTTCTCTTATTTTTTTTGTTTTCCCTTGTTCTTAGCGTATGCAAAGAGAAAAGAAAGAAAAAAAAAGAAGAAAGAAAGAAAAGAAAAACAAAAAAGAGAAAAATCAAAAGAAAGAAAAAGAAAGAATGAAGCATAGTAGCTTGAGTAGTCTGAGTAGTTGTAGTCCTTTTTGTTCATGTTTATCTCAGAATTTTAATTGCGTGTCCCTTTTACTTGATGCTTTGTGAATGTTTGTGATGAAACCTTTGTCATTTTTTTTACTGCACCTGTGAACCTAGCCCCATTACAACCTTGAACAAAGTCCTTATGATCTATTAGCCTATGTGATCTGAATGAATGAGAATTGGTGAAGCTGCAACCCTATGGTAGTGCAACATGTTAGAGTGAGATTTGAGTGAAATACTTTGCCCTCAAACACTTGAGTGTAAGAGCGAAATTCGTGAGAAGAATTCATTTTGATTTCATGTTCTTTTGAATAAAGATGCCTTATTTTGATTTCGTTTATTTGCATTAGTGAAAAGCAATTATGATATGTGTTGCAACTTAAGCCTTACTTGCCCAAGTTAATGGATTGTGTGCATTTGATCTTATGAATGATGAATTGACTGAGTGTAGTGGTTTGACATGTTTGCTCGAGGGCGAGCAAAGGTTTGATGTGGGGGAATTTGTTATGTCATTGGATTGCACTTATTTTGGACTTAATTATCATTAATGTGTTGAAATTATTATCTGGAATTAATGGAATTATCTTATAATTATTTACAGATGGTTTTCAACACCTTAGAGATGAAATGGAATCAAAAAGATGCAAAAGAAGGAAGAAAATTCGAAATTCCCAAATTGACAGAAATTTAATGACTAAGCGTGGGCACGCCTAAGGATGGAATAAATCTGTAGATAAAATTTTAGAAGTCAAATTCAAACAAAACACAATCTTAGAAGATTTTCTGCCATCTTTCAAGTGAGTTACCTACCAAAAATAGAAGTGTGCCTTATCTGGAGAGAATCAAGAGAAGATAACGAAGAGATTAGCTTAAAGAAGGAGATTGGGCTGATTCACGCATATATACATATTAGGTTTTAGAATAGGATTTTCGGTGATTTTTGGGGACTGCACTTTTCTAGTTTTGTTCTTTACGTTTCCTGCACAATTTCAATTAGTGTTTTTGTATTTTTCATCAAAGGATCAGGGATGGAGACTTATTAATTTGTTATTTCTTTTGTTTTCAATTTGATTATAAGTAGCTAAATCTTTTGTCATGGTTTAGGGGATCCATGTTACATGTTATTATGGTGAGATGTTTCGGATACTTTTTATGTTGTTAATAAACATTGGATATCTTCAGATCTATTCTTTCTAATTGAATTCATTGGTTTCTAGGTGCACAACTAGAGATTAATTGGTTCAATCGTTAGATTAACAAAATATGATGTTTAGTTTTGGTAATCATAAGTAGCAAGTAGGATTGACTTCTCTACGTTAGAGTCGGAAATTCTAAGAAGATATTCGCTTGATTGATTGCATGTTGTACATGTATTTCGCTTGCTCATTTGTTCTTAATTCTTAATGCTATTATTCAATTACACCTATGATCGTATCTAGGTTATTGTTTAATAAGAATGTTAAGATACATGTTTCTAGTCATTACCCTTAAGAGAAACTTCCCCAATGAATGTTTGTTAATGATTACAATTTTATGTCGAGGATCCATAATAGCATGATAACATCGATGACCCGAAACTAAGGTATTTTCTCATTGATTTTTCAGATTTAAGTATTGCTTCGATTTGAGATATTTCCTTTGATTTTCTGATATTGTCGTGATTAAACATCCCCCTTTTTTACTTTTGTTATTTGTTTCGTTTGAATTCGCATCTCTTTATTGTAAAGATTCCTTGTAGGAACGATATCTGCTTACCGCTACTACACTAATTTGTTTTAACGAAAGTGATTTATTTTATATTTGGTTGCAGGTGACAGTATTACCACAAGCATACGGGTTATTGTAGCATGGTTATTGTTCCCATGAGGATTTATACTAAGCACTAATCAATTCTTTCCAAATTGTTTAAGTTAATAATAAGAAGATTTATAAATTAAAAGGGATATAAAGAAATGTTTAAACTTTCAGGACAAAAATAAATCTTTAAGAAGAGGAATTACTTTCACGAATTCACAAGATTAAAGTTCCAAAAATTGTTATCAACTTCTGCTAAAGTAAATTTGAATCCTATTATTTTGCTACCCCAAGTTTCTTTAAAAGCAATTCTTCTCTCTCAAGTTTGAATTACCTACTCTATTTTATCATAATGCAAATTTCTCAATTTAGATATAAATAAAATAGAGATGAACATCATAACTTTTGAGGAATAAAACTTAGACACTAATCTCTTAGCATGTAAGTTGTAATTGTATGATTTAAAGAAGAACCCAACTCTCATTGAGATCAAATAATAACTATTCATAAGAACGTCAAACCATACATAGCAGAAGTTTAGAAAACAAGATTCAACCTAGAGGGCGAAACAATCTTTGTAATAAAGAAACAACAAAACACACATCATAAGTAAATTGAAAATAAACTGAAAAGATGAAAACAAATGTTTTGATGCCCTAGATTACACGCTTCATAGAGCTCGTACTTCCTCTTCCTCGTTCTTGCTTCTTCTTCCCCCTCTTTTCTTCGTGCCTTTCTTCCTCTTTTTATATTTCTCCTCCTTGGGAAAGGAATTCATTAATTTCCTCATTACTATCTGTAAGTGATCTAGAAGGGGGGATTGAATAGATCCTTAATCTTTTTGTAATTTTCTACAACAAAATCAGAAGTTAATTCACACAAAAACAATTCAAATAAATTTAAATAAACAGAGTAGGGAAGAAGATCAAACACTGTTTTTATAGAGGTTCGGTACTAAGACCTACGTCCTCTACCTAAGCTCCCACTTAGGATTTTGCCAATCACTTTATTGCACACTTTGTAGTTGAGTGTGAACTTTTTACAATGCCACTTGAATTCCGGCTCAAGCTACCTT
>JANVCQ010000231.1:10788675-10803834 GCA_025531925.1 Erythroxylum plowmanianum
TTCTTGGTCTTCAAAAGAGATTTTGGAGTTGTTCAAGAAAGGAAAAAGGAAGAGGAAGAGAAGAGCTTCCCTTTGAGATAAAGATCCCTTCATTTGGTGGAGAATGAAGGGATCAAAACAGCAAGAGAAACAAGAGAAGAAGTTTTTTGAGCAAGTCCATAATCAAGGAAATCAAGGTAGGTACATGTTTATAGTAGAGTAAATAAGCCACTTGTGCTTTTCCTTAAATCAAGAAATTTACTGATTTCTACTGCATCATGAGTGTTGCATCTATTGCTTTTGAATGATTTATGAAATCTGCTATATGTGGCTACATGAATTGTGTGATAATTTATAAAATGATTTTTTTCTCTTTAAAAAGATACATGTTTATGAAATCATGTTTTCGAGAATGATTTTCAAGTATATGAAAAAGCAAGTTTACAAGAAGTGCCATTTTGGGCAACAAACTTACAAGATTTTGAAATATATGTGTTATGTGAGTTTGTGGTAGTCCCTCAAAAATCGTCATGTGTACGTTGACTCAAGTTAAAGGTTTCTCCTGCCTGCCCGCTAGTGACATGGAGCTCCCTCAAGGACTCCCTTAAGAATTCACAATTACACGAGACCATTATATTGGAAATGTGTAGTGCGTCATGTTTATGGACTTACCCAAACTATTTTGATGTGTTTATGTGCTCATGTTATGTTAACAAGTTTGATGCATTCATGTGTTTGCAACTTGTGAATTTTGGCTGAAAGCCTAAGAAACATGTCTTTTAAGAACCATATGAAAATTTTCTATGACAAGTGAATGTTTTCAATAGTTTTTGCTTATTTTTCCATTATAAACTGTTACTTACGAGCTGTCAAGATCACCCCCTTTCTGTCCCCTCTTCAGGTGATAGTTAAGAGATCAAGTGATCAAGAGCTTAAGGGAACTTCTGCAATTTTGTTATTTGTCTTTTGTAATAAGCCAATGGTGTAGCTTTTGATATGTAAATAAAGTTTTTCAGACTCTGTTACTTTAGAAATGAAGTGATAGATTGAAGTAGTTCGGTTATGTATGTTCATTTTGACTTCCTCATTATATGATTGAGTTAAAGTAATAAGTTGTTTGATGTATGGTTGTCATGGGCACACCACCCTTGTGGGATGATGCCTAATAAAGGTTTATGGAAAGAATCCTATAGGAAAATTTTGCTCAGTATCATGAGTTTGCAAGAGTTGGGTTCCGATAACGATGCCCAATATTAACTTTTTGCATATATATTAGAGCTCCCATATTTTCTTATCCCAAAGCATTATCAAAGAAATTGAAAGAATTCTTAGATCATTCTTTTGGAGTCATTCAAATGGAAATTCTGGAGCTATAAAGGTAAAATGGGCTAACATAAGTTTTCTGAAACAAGAAGGGAGATTGAACATCCTCTCCATTAAAGCTACAAACCATTCTCTAATCCTCAAAAGATTATGGTGGTTATTGAAAGACAAGAAGAGCTTGGGGATAAAATGGTGACATGTATACTTCCTCAAGGGAAATAACATATGGGCTATTAAACAGAAAGGTGCTCATTCTTTTTTCCTCATACAATTACTAAAGTTGCGAGATGCTGTCCAACATGATTGGTCATGTGAAATTAAGGATGGTCATCTGGTCTCCTTATGGTTCGACAACTAGTCCAGTAGGGAATCCTTAATACAATTGATTCCAAGAGCTTCTTCTTCCTTTTCTCTAAAAACACAAATGAATACTTTCATATAGGGAAGTATATGGAGATTTCCTCGAAGCTTATAGCCATATAAACCTAACTATCCTCCCACTCTGCAAGAATCTGATATCTTTTTCTAGAAAGGCATACCAGTTAGCAAGCTCACTAACAAAGTCATTTATGATAACTTACACAAACATCGATCCACAATTTCTTACACTACTAAGGCATGGAACAAACATTTAATGCCAAGAATATCTTTCATTTACTAGTTGGCTATCTAGAACAAACGCTCTACAGCAGATCACCTTCCGTATATCCAAGCGAATAAAAATTGTCCAATGTGCTCCTTGCAATTGGAATCATGCAGTCATCTCTTCTTTAAATGTTGTTTTAACAAATCGATATGGGATTATGTCACTGCTTCATATTATTGGATGGGTCCAGGAAGTACTACTTAGAGATTACTAGTGGCCTCTCAACGCAACTACCTATCCACATTATTGTTTTAGGAGTTTGTATCTATAGGCTGTGGGAGGAGCGGAACCTTCGACGATTTAAGCATCAAGCATCCACTAAAGACTATCTAATATCCTTAATATTAGAAGAGATTTGGGAGATAATTCTGACTAAGAACCTATATCAAATATGCAGCCCAAATGTTCGCGATTCTTTACATATAAAAGGATCTACTTGGAGAGCAACTCACACTACTTCGGGTGAGGTTCCAAAGGCGCACATAAGCTAATCACATTGCAACAGCCTGTTCCACATTATTAATGATGTTCTAAGGCTTTGGAGTTATAATCCTTCACATTGTTCTTTCAATATAAGTGGATAGTTCCTTTCCTTGAATTATTTTGTATTTAGGTCTCTACTTTGAGCACCCTGTTGTTATTGTAACATTTCCTTTATCATTCAATCAATTTTCTTTTTAAAAAAATTATTATTATGTAAATAATATAATTTATAACTGTGTACGAAATTTTCTTTCAAAAATATGAAAATGGAGATAAAAAATTTTATGACAACAAATAAAGCAAGTTATAAGAAAAAAAAATGACTTCTTTCGATTATAGAGAAGTTTGAGGAGGTGGAAATAGATTTTTTTTCAAAAACAAAGGTACTTAAATATGTATCTGGATAGGCATTCAAAGTTACAAACGTAAGTGTACATAAACAAAACCGATAAGCAATAATAGCTATCATTAAATAATCGTGAAAATTTTCGTAAGGTGAAAAACAATGGAAAGAGAATCATAAAAAGATGGCCCCTACATTAACCAACGGTTGCCTACAATTTTCTGCTTTCAGAAAAGAGAAACAAAAAACTGATAATGGGTGCCCATGGTGCTATTTAAACAAAAGACGTTTGAATTATTTTCAACCGGATCGATCACCATGTCACTCCTTTAAGGAACCAAGCTAAGGATTATGAGAAAAAGCAACCCCTTAGATTCTTAGAAGGACATTGAAGGGTCCGAAGAGGACATCAAAAAGGTAAAGTTGCATCTTCTGGCGCACACTGAAGCCTTTTTCTAGTCATTGGATTCAACTAGAGGGTATTTCCTTAGCTTAAAACCATCGACTAAATAATAAACTCAAATTTTAGATTTTTTCTTTGCAATCAATTTCAAAATTCATACTTAATGCCAAATTGTAATAAATTAATAATACGTGTGGATGAAAATGAATGAAGCAAAGTTGGCACAGAGAAGTGGAACAGAAGATCTGTTCCCTTCTCATGGCGTTAGAAAGAAAATAAAAAGAGAAAATGTAAAGCAATAATAAGTGTTTTAGAGATGATTATGGTCCAGGAATGCTGCTTCTTATATATGCAGCATTAAAATGACTAATCATGATACAACTGCATGTACATGGAAAGCAAATAATTGGCCACCTTCATTACTGGCACCTAATTAAAGCGATAACATAACAATGATAATTTTTAGAAGTTGTAAATCAAAGACCTTGCACATTAATTAACGCACACATATAGGCAAGGCGACATTTGTATAGCATCATGAGCAATCAGCCTTTCATATATATATATATATATATGTTAGCAGAGTGACTGCTCATGATGTTATATCGTTATATCAGAGGCTATCGCATGTGTGCATTGGTCTGCTTGGTATCTCACTTCTATCGATACGCTCCTCCTAGAGCAGGAGCCCAGTAGTCTGCTCCATTGTCACTGCCAACGTGAAGTGTGCAAGATACAGGAACCAGACACAACCCTCTACTTCGCAAGTCCTGCAGGGGTTCTTCTTGACAACCCTAAAATATTGATATTTCAAATGGGATTAATGAAGTGTTAGGTTTGAAAATCTACAGGAAATGAGAGAAAGATCAACTTTAAGCAGAAGAAAATTTATGGTAGAAGAAGTGTACCGGTTCAGAAGTTGCTTTCCTCTTCAAGCGGTTATCGTTCAAAAGCTGGAAAATTAAAAAAAAGAGAGGAAAACCAATTAATATTTGGCAAACTTCATTAATTTGAACTCCAATGTTCTAAGACAGCTTTTAATCGTTGATAAAGCTGAAAACCTTCTTCTTTTAACAAGCTAGAGCTTTTTCTTTTTCTTTTCAAAAATCGAACTTTATTTTCCCCCCAGGCATACAACTTTAAAGAGTCAATGGATCCAAGAAAAGCATACCTGACCAGGGTCCTCTGGGAATATACAATTCCTTTCTCCTTGAACCTACCAAAAAATAACAATCATTAATCAATTAATGCCCAATACACGAATATGTCCACATCTGATCAACGTGTGTTTGTGCCTCTGAAAGAGAGAGAGAGAGAGAGGACAGAAAAATTGAATACATAGTTTGGGAATTGGGAAATTATGGGATAGAATATATGGAGTTCCTTACAGATTGTTGATGTCTCGTGTTTGAGGATCCACTGCCCAAGTAGGGTAAACTGAGAGCCTGTGTTCTTCCACGTAAGGAATAACAGAAGGTGGGAATTGTGAGGACTTGCAGTCACTAAAAGAATGTTAAAGGAACTTTGCGAAATAAACAAAAAAAAAAAAGAAGAAAAAAACATGGTTGTTTGCAAAAATGAAAGATGCTAAGAAACGTCACCTCAATTTGGCTTTGAAGGAATCTGATGTATCCTATAGCTTCTAACAAGACAGATGCTGTGTCAGTCTGCATAAAGAAGAAACATCACACCACAAACTTCCAAAGTCATTCCTGCGTCTTCTTTATACCGTAGATGAAAAATAAAAATAGATACAAAAAATCTTAGTTCCACAGGATAATTTAAATAATAAGAAATTGGAGAATAATGTTGGAGCTTTATTCGCGGGGGGAATTTCTTCTTTCTTTCTTTCTTTTTTTTTTAATGAGATATCTGCATGACCAAAGGTATGGGCCTCATATAGTTAATAACTTCAGCTTTTAAACTACCTAGTGTCATTATCAAGATCTATATTAATTACCGACTGTTTGTTTGGAGCTTATTTACCTTCCCAAATGGAGAGACTAGTTGGTGAAGGGCAGTGATTCTATCACCTAATTTCTCCTTTCTCACCTGCTAAAATCAAAGATGAAAATTGAAGAATTTCATAGTAGTTTGATTGGAAAGTAAATCTATACTTTTTTGTGGACATAAAGAGACGGCAAAAGAATCATAATGCCTCAAGAAATGGCCATTCAAGAAAGACAATAGTTCACAAGCCCACAGATGTTTGTATTTGTTTGCTTCTGTTGCGCATATGTATGTTGTGTGAGATGAAAGGATTTGTATTGAACAACAGTAGATTACCTTAAATGTAGATTGGTTTGAAGAAGATGGCTGAACCCTAGCTTTTTTAAGTGCCCCACCAGTAGCACTGCTGTTACACTACAAAAATAGTACCAAAAAGAGTTCTGATAAAGCATCAATATAAATAATTATATCAGCTTAATTTGCTCAACCATTCAGGGTTAGCCAATGTTTTAATACTATACAAGTTTATATACTTGATGAATAACTAAAAGTATTCTTGAAATGATGGAATTAATTTGGTTATGTAGTTTGATTAATAGATCTGAAAATAAGGAACAAATGAAATTGCTATAAGTCGACAAGTTTGCAGAACGTCATAATATGGACATTTGTGGCTTCAAAATTTATCCATCTCTCAGTGTCATACCTCAGGAGATCGATCTGGCGGTGGATGTCTCCCATCTCCTTTGGTAGAGAAATCCAACATGTTACTACTGAAAGTTGTAACACAGGACTTGGGTGATGAAACAGGCATCAGTTGTGACCAGGTAGGTTTAGGTGCAGCCTGGAAGTCTTTGTTTGCATGTCCATAAACATAGCTGCTTACAGAATTTACAGGATTTACATTAACTACCGATGCAGCACTTGAAGCATTGTGTAATATTTGATCCTCCCAATTCTCCACCTTCCTTCCTTGAAAGTGATCTATACTGCCCTTATCTTCATCGCCCACAAATCCACCCCTACAAAAATCAATATCATATTTAGGTATTTATTAGAGAGAAAAAAGAAAGAAAAGAGAGAAAGAAAGAGCATCAATGATTAAGGAGAGATGAGAGAGAAAGAGAGTACAAGAGTAGTTGGCTCCATGTCTCCGGAAGTTGATCCTGGTCTTCATGCCAAGCGGGGACTGAAAGTGAAGAAGGCGAAGACGAAGAGTAAGGAATGAATTGAGGGAAGAGAACAGAAGGAGGCAAGAAAGGAGAGCTTTGTTGGTGGTGGTGGGATGGTGGTGGTCTCATGTTATTGATGCTCCACCAGTTAGGGCTTCCGGTCATCATTTGCTGCACCGGCGAGCTCTGCAGAATCCCTCTATTCATTGCTTTCTGAACAAAACCTTGAAGAACTTTTCCAGCTTCCTTATTCTTCACTTTTTCACTCAGGTCTAATGCTATCTTCCCCTTTTTGTTCTTTAACCTTATCGGCTTTTTAAGCTCTTGGACAAGTATTGGAGGAAAGTTTGAGCAAGTCGTCTTATGTGGGATTGAGCAAATGAGAGAAACATAGTCCTTGTGGTGTAAGAACTTAAATCATGAAGGTTTGAGAACATTTTGTCTTGTTTCCTTCTCTCTCCGTCCATCCTTCTTTTTTCTGTTCCTTTTTTCTTTCTTGCTTTTTTCTCTGCTTTTACTTTATCTCAAAATGGGACACAAAAGGTAGTAGCAATTCCCATTGATTAATAAATTAATTTTTAAAATATAAAATAAATATAAGCAATCAAATTGGCTTTGATATGACCTTTTAGTGTACCATTCTGGGATGTTATGTGCAACTTGTTTAATTTTTGTCCTGATTCATAATTTTTAGGGTATATAATGTTAGTGGAAAGAAAAATGAAAATGAAAATTGACAAAAAAATGTTGATCTGCAGATTTCATAGTGCATAAGATTTACTTTTCAAATACATTAACTAGACTAGAATGAACAATCTATATTTGTCCAAAACTGTCATAGGTTAATTCATTAATTAAGATTAATAAATGATTTTGTATAGTTGTATTATCTAAATTTAATTTAGTAGATTATTATGAATTTCAAACTAATAAACGTCAATCATAAGAACGAATTTATATGAGGTTCTATAAATAAAAGCATTATAATATAACTTAATTTGTTTTCTTATAGTTATTTTATAGAGCGGAATTGGAGTTAAAAAAACTAACCATAAATGTGTATATTTGATTTGGAAATATCCCTTTGTAAATCAAGATTAGATCGTGCTAGACTATAAGAGAGATTTTATTTTTAAAAAATTAAACCAAGTAAAGTCTTAACACCCAATATCAAGTCTATAAAACTTTGAATTAACACCAAAAAAAAAAAAAAGGCACTCCCATGGAGCAACGAAAACTTTCCCGCTTTCTGAACTTCTGGCAGCTGTCTACTAATGAGAGATTAAGATAAACAACATGATTTTGTACTACAGATATATAACAAATCACCGGCCAACAAAAGTAAAATATTGGGTACGAGGGATACGTCAAGATGATGTGAAAAAATGAAAATTGGTGTTACATGTGATGTTGTCATATTATTGATAAATATGTAAGAATTGGAGGATGTGGAGTACCCGTGAGTGTGCGAGGGAGAGGGGGGGCCGACATATACCACACTTTTCAAGAGGTCAATGTCTTGGGTTTGGAGATCCCTATATACCCAGGGTCTCCAAAGGAATGATTACCATTTCCTAGACCAATTTTGTTGTGTACTTCTTACCCTTTCACTCCCACTTTTGTTCTTTTCTTTTTCTTTTTCTTAATTTCTTAATTCTTTTTCCTCAAACAATCTAACCCAACCTAACCCTGCTTTGTGTCAATCAACTAATCCAGGATATGGCATCTCAAATGCTTGAAATTTGCACTCTTCTCATTAATCTTGAAGCAATTAATGCTTTTATTCCCTGGGAATGGGATACATCACATTCCCTTGAAACCGCATCTCAATGTCCGAAGCAAGCAAACAGACAAACAATCCCTTGAATATTGAGGCAGTCATATGAGTATTAGAGAGAGTGGAAACATAAGCCATTGTCTTTTAGGAACTTATATTATAATTAGTAGTGAGGGGTTAAGGAGGACATGGGACGTCTGGTCCGTACTGCCCAATCTTTGTCGGAGGAGCTATGTCTTCTTCTTGTACCCCATACATATATTTTTCAGTTTAACCCCCTGCATTTTCATTTTTTAACTAATGCATACATTTCTTTTGCAAGTAAATTCCATCCTTTTCTTTTTACTTGTTCCTATAGCTGTTCAATAAGAAATAAGCTAAAAACTCTTAATTCGCGCAATCTATAATGTAAGATTAATCAATGAATCCGTGATGACAGAGTTTGCTTTTGCAAAATTTTAGAAAATATAAAAATTTCATATAAAATATATTTCTTTGAATTGAAATGACCTACTTGCTGTAACTCTACACTTGGGAGACAATTTTAGTCAATGTTATGCTCCTTCAGCTTCACGGGCGAATACAAGGAATGGCAGTCGCAAACCTTAACCAACACGTCGGGGATTTTTTAGTCATTAATGTTTGTCTTTTATGAAGACAAAATCCTAGATTCAATGGTACCGAGACAAGTGTTCAAACATGCATGACTAGCTAGTGGCCCATTTTTTAAAATCTTAATTACCTACCAGCTATATTCAGCCGAACCCAAATCAGCAAATTAAGTAGTTTATAATTTGTATGAAATCGACAGTTTTGAAACTTTGTTTGTCTTTTTCCCTTGAAGGCGAATATAAATCACTCATCGAAGGGTGTGCTCTTCTGTTTCCAATTTGTATCATGCTTAATCATCGGATTCCTCATCACATGCCTTATTATTCCCTGAATTACTACACAAATATTCTTATTTAAGATCCAAGATAACCCATACCACAAGTTGTTCAAAGCCAAAATCACTCCGGAACCCTAAACATAACCCAAGATAGTTTCCTAACCTAATTATTTTTACGAAAATATCAAGCTAATTGATCACCTATATTCTGTAAATCACACTTGTAAAATCAATAACTCATAAAAATGCAAATATTAATAGATTAAATAATTGTTATACAGTCTATATTTTTTTTACGTTGGATTAAATAATCGTTAGGTAATCTGAAATTCGTGTAGGTCCAAAAACAATTTTCTTAGAAAACATATTCAATACAAAGAATCTATTTAGCCACGAGTTTCGCTGTACATGATGCTAAATGACGAGACTGTAACCTTATCAAATTACAGTTAAAAATTACCTTCCAGTAACTAGGCAGATTGTACATTTCCAAAGATCTTCAATTGGGGGAAAATGATGTTTCGACTCTATAAGACGATCCAAATCAGATGTTCGATTTATGTGTATGTTTTTCGAATCATGTATCTTATCAACAAGATTAAAATTTGTTTCATCTAAATGTCTAGGGTCGATCAATTTAACCTATTTCGAATAAACTTTTTTTTTTCTTAATGCTTGTAAATGATCTTCAAATTAGTCATTCTGGCCTTTTAGTACAAGCAAAGTTTATTTATTTTTTCAACTAAAATATTAATCAGTCCAAATACTGAGCATTATAAAATAAATTAACTTTTGCATCGTATAAGGAGGCCGAAATTTAAACAATGATAAAAAGAATTAAGTAGTATTTGTAAAGTATTATAACCCATATTCCGCATAGGATTTCAATACGTAGTCTTCTAGATATAAGTTTTCCTTTTAATTTGTATAACGAATCTGGCTTTTGATACTTGAAAGATACTGTTGAGACTCTGGTGAGTAGGACACTTTAACATTGAAATAAAAATATTTAAAAGATATGAAAAACATCACAAACATAAATATAAACACACAAGTAGGAAATAATTATGCACTGAGTTAGATTAGAAAACTGTGACAATGAGACATGAGGTCATCGTAGATTCTTATTAGAGACTAGACTTACATACCAACACTAGCCCAACTCACTAATCAATATCTAAATTTTAAACCATGGTTTAAAATTGTATATATTTATGTAATATAATTGAGTTTTAACAATGGAAGTCCCAAATTCAAATAATGTGCAACATTCGCATCTTTTTAATTTACATCTGCTGTGTACTAAAATTAATATGCAATAATCTTATATGTCATTTTAATTAGTTGCACTACAGTCTATTTTTAAGTTTTATTGTTTTTCTAAAATGTTTTATATGGTGTAAATTAAGCACAAAGGTCTATTTAGTTTGATGTGATTAATTGAATTAGATTCAATTTTAAATGTTCTGGCAATATAAATTATAATTACTTCAAAAAGTAATTGGTGAATAAGTAAATTTTCTGAATCCCAAAATGACCAAACCAGCCTCCTAATCATGGATTTACCCGCATTTAATGGATTGATTTAGTAGTAATATGCGGTTTTCATTACACATGTTTCATTGGCATTGCCAAAGCAAAGTATTAGCCAAGTGACAGAATTATTAAAAAAATGTTATAAAGGAATGAGCTCAGCTACCATATCTCAGTAGATGATAAACAAATCCTACTGTCATTCTCAAAAGATTTAAATAATAAGATTTCCTTTTCTCGCTAAATCAACCAACTTGATCACTGATCCCAGAACCCCACACAACATGGTTTTTCCACACTACACCTTAATCTTTGTCTTCTTACACACCAAACCATTAAAAATATTAGCCACTTGCTGCTATTTTCTTCCACCATTTCATGCCTAATATATAACTTATACATAAATTAAGAGTAATCATTTTTATGCTAACTTTTGTTAGGGTACATGTGTCAAAAGTGAACCAAAAGCAGAATACGGATGTCAAAAGAGAGAGAACGTATTGTCCTTTTGCCACAATATATACAAACAACTTCATTCTTAGATAAAAATGATTAGAATCATAAACGATATATACTTCAAAATTTCAAATACTATGTTTTGAGAAAGCATAGCCGAAGCCAACCAAACTTGTCTATATATCTATTGAGTAGTTTTCCACTAACATCAAACAAAAGTTGCTCCGCCTCCAATTTTGCCAAGTACCCTTTCTTGTTATGTTTTTCGTGGTAACTGGATAAGAAAATAAGGTCAATTTAATGTGGAAAATTGCATTCTTGTGTCAACTTAAATTAATTTAACGGAGTGAACATAGCTTACCATAGTCAAAGTTGCCAACTAATAAGAGCAATTGGGAAATAATGGATGAGTGAGTCAATTCTACTTCTTTAGGGACATCATTTTTTGTAATAATATTGTAATGTGTTGTCTCTTTATAAATTCCATTTTTCCCATCATCATTTTCGTGAAACCGTTTTATCTATTGCTTTGCTGCTTTTTGTTTTCTTTTTCCATTTTTGGTATTAGAGGGTTGACAAGCTTCTTCACATTGTTTCAACTTCTAATGATCCATTATTAGTCTCAAGAAAGATCAATACGTTATATTTTATTAATTATAAATAAATCAAACTACTTGATATTCGTTGTGAAATTAGTTTGCTCTCATGGAGATAAAAGTCCTCAAAGACATGATGTAGGGAAGCCATTCATATCTAAATTAATTAAGTCTTTTATCTCCTGGAAATTCAAATGCTATAGGAACCTACTTGATCCAATATCTCGATAGCGTGTTAGTACTTAATTAGTTCAGAAAAGGTAAAAAAAAAAGGAGAAAATTTCAATATATTCATTATTTAAAAAAATTAAATCACTTTCATCAAAAGTTCCAATGTCTTTCTACAATTTTTGAAAAAATTATATGAAAAGTTTAAATTTAATATGGGACTATTGCCTCGCACGTTTCCAAATCCCCATCCCCAACCCTTTCAAGCTTTCCTTCTATTCTTTCTTGGTTCCACCATACACCTCCATCGTTCCCCCTTTTCCCTATCCTTCTTTCCACAACGGTTTACCATATTTGGTCTGAAAGGAATTCAAGAACCTTCAAGGATGTAGCCATGAAGGTAGAGAGCTTACAAGCCAGGATCATCTTCCAAGTTTTGCAGCATCTCAGCCTACACACATTGAGAGGTAATTAGCTTTTTGTACACTAACCTTTTCCTGCAGATTACTCTTCAACTAGGCGGTCTCTCTTTCCCCACGGATGAACCCTCTTGGATGGCCAACTTTCAAGGACATCGACAATGTTCCAAATGCAATTCGGATTCCATGAAGTTTTTGCTAGGCAAAGGTTTCTACATTGTTAACCATTACCTATGGTAGCTGCTGTGGGCATTAACTGAGACAATGCATACAGATTAGCAAGATTGGATGCAGCCGTGATTGTCTATAGGATTGGTCTGTGGTTTAACTAGTGTATTTTGGTATCTGCTGATATAATGTGGTAGTAGTGGTGGTGTGTTATTGCTTGGTGTATAATTGGGCAATTGTGGTATTTAATTTGAGCTCCATCTTGTCATTTTCTATTCTGGCAGATTATAGGTTAAGTCCTGATTAGAGGCAATTGCTGGCAGGATAGTTAGGTACATGTCATCTTATTTTGTTTTGACGTGTTTTGAGATTATCTTTGGTAGCTCTTGTTTATACATAATTTTTTATTCTTTATAAAGTTCTGATTTACCAAAAAAAAAGTTTAAATTTAATAGAATTCTTAACCTTTTGTCTGAATGTTTAAAACTATTTCAACATAAACTGATTGAAATTTGACAAAGGAAAGGGGAAAATTGAAGAGAGTGGGCGAGAGAGAGTGAAAAGAAAAGGGGAAAAATGTAGAGAGGGAGAGAGTCAAGATTAGGGTTCAAATCTTCTATACCACTTAACTTGTTTTAATTTTGTTTTTGTCTAAAAAATGATGTTGTTTTATGTGTAAATAGATTTAAAACGACATCGAGACGGGAACAGATTTAACTAATGGAGAGAGTCTAATGCCCGGATAACGAAGTTGAAAACTGGAGCGAGATGAGCAAACACTACGACTTTCTATTATTACTTCTTCCAAAATGAAAAGACCACTGAAAAAGTTTCTGGACTCTACTGCTACTGTGGCCCAGTCGACGCTTCGGCTTTCCTAAACCAACAAAACCAGATAGCCACCGACCTCTTTAAGTTTTTCTTTTTATTTTTTTTTATTCTCTAAATTCAACCCAGTGAGGCCCACCATGTTACTCTTTTCTTCTTGACCCTTTTCAAGTTTCAACTTTTTGTTTTGCATTAAATTTAAACATTACAAGGTCAATTTTATTATGTCACCCTCACGTCATGTATGACGTCATGCATCTTATCTACGTGGATGTATCCAAGTGACGAAAGACATCATTTACTGTTTAATAATTGTTTCTAAGTGAGCGGTTGAGTCGCCGTAGGAACTCCAAGCATGAAGTAACACAAATTAAGTAGACATTACAACAAGAAGTCCTAGTAATATAATGGGAATATTTAATAACATATAGTTTTACCAGAGAAATTATTTTTAAATAGATAAATATTATATTTTAAAATTTTGTTCTTTTTAAAACATGAAGAAGCAGTAAATTAAATCCCATATTTTACTGAGCTAAAAATGCTGATATACAGGTAGTGAAAGAGGAGAAGGTTAACTGATACACTGTTTAGCTTTTTGCAAGACATGTCCTTGACCTACTTGTTCGGTGGTTGAGGTTGAGATGTGTTCTGAAACCCCTACCAAAAGATCAGTGCGCTGTCTCTCTCTCTCTCTTCTTTTCAAGCAATTAACGTTATGAGGCAATTGTATAGAGGTGAACAGATCACTGTTTTATTTTTGCTGTTTTAATTGTTGAATAGAATTAGAACAGCAAAAAAAGAAACAAGTGATTTAATTTGCGTTTTAACAAAAGTTTGTCACAACACAAGAGGACTCATGTGGCTTATCTAGGCTAGGCTTCTACTTTTGATAAAGTTTCTGATTCAGTTGCTTTAACATGCAATTGACCTCCGAGACCATTGTTGTTTTTAACTGATGTCAATCATTGCTTTCACATCTTTCCAAATATTAATTTAAATTTCTGAAGCAAAATTGTCGCAGTCTATTTGGTAAAAAACAAAATAAAAAAACCAAAGGCCCTTACATTATTCATTTTAACTTATCCTTCTGTCATAGGCAGAGTTACGTATATACTCCATCATTGGAACGAAGGAGAAAACAATTTGAAAAAAATAATATAAACTTAATTCAATTAAAAATTAATAACAAATTTCCTTTTATTCCAACTTTTTTTTGGCTTCCCCCAACTCTTATAATAAATTAAAGAATAATGTTTGGAACCCTTGATGTCTTACAAACAGGTTTTTATTAATCAATGTAACAAGCCCTCATTACTCATATGGCACTTTCTTATTGTATATTTGTAAATATCATTTATCCTTTTTATTTGTTAGGATCCAAGTGATCGTAAATAATGAATGTCTCATAAATTTACACAATAAAATTTATATATGAAAACAATAATTTTCTTTTCTACACACAATATTTAATAAAATAAATATTTTCCAAATAATTTATTTAAATAAAAGTTTAATTTCAAGTGAAATGCAAATGACTAAGTTTTTGAAATTATATTTTTAATTTTTACATTAATTTAAACTTTAAACTCAAATTCAGTTCTTTAAAAGAAGAGAGAATTTCAATTTAATAAAGATGATAATTTTAATATATTATTATTAAGTGGATATATATTTACTTCGTTATTTATAACTTACGTTCATTTGAGCTAAATATAGGGCACCGTTTTGTAGATTAAGTATGAAATTTCTTTTATTGGTACTCAAAGTTAAACTTTCAAACTTTGGGAGATGAGTGAGAAATTTCTTTGCTTTCGTTATACTACCATTTAACTTTTATTTCTTTTTCAAATCAAAATGTAGTTGATTTTCTATATTCGGCTGTCAAACTTTAGTGAGATTGTTCCTATCCTTCCCCTTCTGACAAACTTCAATCTCTGTATGGTATTTGTAGTTATCGTCGATCAACCATGAACGGATTAACCAATTTAGAAGCAGGAAATATAGTGAGAGAAACTAGTGTGAG
>JANVCQ010000231.1:10841417-10855327 GCA_025531925.1 Erythroxylum plowmanianum
AATTTGAGTTATGGAATTGTATGGATGATTCTGATTAAGGACTGAGGTATGATTTCTGATTGTGGATTGAGATGTATTGAAGTGTTCTAGAAATAGGATTGTGTTTGTTTATGCTAAATTTCCGGACGGGAGGGTTCGATGATTCTGAGTTTTTGTTTGAGAATTTAGAAGTGTTTATTTACCATTTGCAGGTTTTGGTTTTTAAAAATGCAGCCGTTATGTTGCCAAAATTTTGGTTCAAATAAAGATAAAATAAAATAAGAATTGGTTAAAAGATGATATTGAGATATGCTTGATTAAGAAAAATTGAATAAATTGAATGTTTGTTTATGGATGAATTTCCAAAAGGGGAAATAGTATTGATTTGTTTAAGGTTGGATAAAGATGAATAATATGAAAATGGAAAGGAAAGAAAGAAAAAAATTTATACCAATTTCGGATTAGGTTTAGTCTAAGGTTTTCAACGCTATCGTTTTTCTTAGTTCTTTGTTTCCGGATGTCAGATCCGTTTTGTTACGTTTTTGTTCCGTTTTTTATTCGTATTTGATTCGCTTCGCTATTTTTGCTTTCGCTTTGATTCGATCTGATTCGTTTTCGCTTTCTGATACGAATTCGTTTGCGCTTCCTGTTCTTTTTTTTTCGTTTGTTCGCCTTCCGTTCCGTTCTTTCGAATTTGATTTCATTCGTGTTCGCTTTCCGCCACTTCATTTTCGTATTTTTTGTTTTACGCTTTTCCGGTTGGGGTCTGATTTTTCGGATCGGGTCCCAACATTCTCTGTAGCTTTTCTTGTAGGAGTTCGATAGCCATGCCTCTATCCTTAATGAATTGGTAAATATATTCATTAGGGGTTGCAACAAGGGGGTTTGTTCCATATAGAGCCTGATAAGGAGTGGTGTCCAAAAGAGATTGATAATTAGTATTATACCACCATTTTACTAAAGGTGACCATTGTGCCCATTGTCTAGAGTAACTTCCAACCATGCATCTCAAATAAGTTTCTAGGCACTGGTTGACCCTTTCAATCTAACCATCACTCTAATGGTCATAAGCAGTACTTAAATTGAGTGAAAGCCCTAATTCCTTAAATAAGGATTGCCAAAAATTGCTAGTAAAAATCTTGTCTTTATTAGATATTATACTCTTAGGCATTCCATGCAACCTATATATCTACTAAATGAATGTTTTAACAATAATTGGGTCAATAATAGGACTAGCCAAAGCTAAAAAAAAGACCCTCCTTTGTAAGTCTATCCACTGCTACCATTATTACATTTTTCCCTTCTAATGTAGGTAAACCATCTATGAAATCAATACTTATATCTCTCTAAGCAGCCTTTGGAATTGACACAAGTTATAATAACCCTGAAGAATGCACATGTTCTAGTTAACTCCTTCAGCATATCTCACACTCACTAACCTTCTTTTTTTACATCTTTTCTCATTCACTTCCAGTAGAATAATGATATGATTTTTTTAAAATTCCCAATTCTCCATAGTGTCCTCCCACTAAATCATTGTGCATATTAATAATCAGCTACTCTCTTAATAGCTTATTTTTGCCTAGTACCACCTTGACTTTGTACTTAGGGATTCCATTATTAAAAGTATATTTTGGGTTGATGTTGTGTCAGCCCCAATATCAATGATGACTTTCTGGATTTCTGAATCACCATGATAGCTCTTTAAGACTTCTTTCTGCTAAGCTGGGGTAATGATAATGAAGCTTGCCAAATTCCCTTATACTATTTCCCATCTTCTGGATAAAACATCAGTAACATTATTCTCTCTTCCTTTCCTGTATTGAATCTTATAGTTTAGACCTAATAACTTAGCAAACCCCTTTTTTATATTGGTGTAGTAATCTTTTGATCCAACAAGTACTTCGAGCTTTCATAGTCAGTCTTGATTATAAACTGATTTGGCTCCAAATATTGTCTGCACTTTGATATTATCATTAATAGAGCTAGGAATTCATTTTCGTAGATGGACAACCTTGATTTCTTGGTCCCAATGGCTTGCCCATGTAGGCAATAAGTCTTGAATTCTACATTAACAATGCCCCAGTACCTGAATCACATGCATCATTCTCTAGAATGAAAGTTTCTGTGATATATGGCATAGCTAACACTAGTGCTTCAATTATGGCTCTTTTTTATTTTTTTAAAGGCTTTTGTAGCTTCTTCTTCCCAAAAGAAGGAATCCTTTTTCAATAAGTTTGTTAGTGTCTTATTGTTCAACCATAATTCCTCACAAATTAACGGTAGTAGCTTATAAGTCCCAAAGACCCTCTCAGCGATTTAAAGGTAGTGGGTATAGGCTAGGTTTGCATCACTTCAATCTTTTCAAGGTCTATTACTACTCCTTCCTTTGAGATTATATGCCATAAGTACCCCACTTGTGTTTGTCTTAATTTCTTTAGTACAATCTGTAAGTGAAATAAGTGATCCTCCAAACTTCTATTGTAGATCAGTATGTCATCAAAAAACACAAGAACAAGGTCCCTTAAATAAGGTGCAAAGATATAATTCATTACTGCCCAAAATATGGCTAGGGCATTAGTCAAGCCAAAAGGCGTGACTAGGAACTCGTAATTGCCTTGGTGAGTCCTAAAGGCTATTTTAAGGATGCCTTAAGGATACATTCTGATTTGATGGTAACCTAATCTAAGATCTAGTTTAGAAAACATTGATGCTCAAAATAATTCATCTAACAAATCATAAATCATAAGGATGAGAAATTTATTTTTTTACCACCATATCATTCAACCTTCTGTAGTCTTTGTGCATCCATATAGTGTCATCCTTCTTTTTGACTAAGAGAGTTAGTGAAGCAAAGGGGTTATAGCTAGGTTAGACTATTGAATTTTGTAACATCTCCTTCACTTATCTCTCAATCTCAATTTTTGGTAGTATGGGTATCTATAAGGTCTTAGGTTAACAAGATGACTTCTAGGTTTTAGTGGAATTTTGTGGTCATGGATTTTGGTAGGGGTAGTGTTTTTAGTTCAATAAAAGGTCATTGTAGTTATTCAACAATCCTTGTATCTCCATTAGAATGCTTGTGTGCAAAGTTTTAGATTGTAGTGAGTAAATGTGGGTTACCCATTCTGCCTCTTCTTTTCCCAATATCTTCCCCATAGTCTCTACTTCCATCAATTTAACATTTTTCACTCCTTTAGTCTCATTTGACTAAGTTGGTTTACCCTTCAATTCCAATCTAAGCATATTAGCTTCATAATCAAAGGTCACTAAATTCACTATTTTGAGCTAATCTACACCTAAAATCATATCACAGCCTCCCAATTTAAATTTAAACACTCTAAGATTGAATTCAAATTCATGCCCTTTCATTTTCCAAATAAATCCCACATAATGCTCCCTAATTATACCTCTAGCACCATTTGCCATCATTATAGCTAAGGGAATGGTTGGCATAGGTTTTAGTTGTGCTCCCTCTATTGCCCTAGGGTCTATAAAGCTATGGATACTTCCAGTATCAATTAAGATGATTAGAGCCTTACTTTGGTTGGATCCCTTGATTCTTAAGGTTTTAGGGGTGGTAAGGCCCAAAATTGCATGCAAAGTCACCTATGCTTGCAATTCAGCTTCTGGTTCTGTTTCCTTTTCCTCTTCTTCTACCATCTGTGTATCTTATGTTTCATCACCTTCAACAACATGTAAGGTTTTTGGTTTACAATGATGCCCAAGGTAAAACTTGTCACCACATCTATAGCACTGCCCCTTCTTAAATTCTTCTGGCACATTATTCGTTGACTTCTCGAACTTTCTAACCATAGGAACCCTCTGCACTACATGTTGGGGTCTTAGTTCTTAGTTCATTATCCACTAAACAAGCTCTTAGTTCATCAAATGCCTTTATGTAATCTGGCACTCTTCTAGATTGTTTCAAATTATTGAAGGAAGCAATGAGACTCCCTAGATTTTGTTTTTCAAATTTCTTTAGGATGGCAGTAGATAATTCCTCCCATATGATAAACTCTTTCCCATCAATGTAGCTCTCAAACTACTGCACAACTTTGCCTTCAAAATAAAGCGCAGCAACTTCTACCATTTTTTTTCTAAAATCCAATAAAATTGGAAATACCTTCCATATTTCCTAATCCACAACCTTGCATTTGTTCCATCAAAATAGTTTAACTCAATTTTTTACTATTGACAATTTAGATCTATTGGTGCCATGATTCGATTGACAACTTGTCTTCATTGGTTCATTAGAGAGGTAGTGTTAAGATTGGCCTGTGATGGCCCAGCTCTAAGGGTTGGCAATAAACCTTTGAAAGTGGCAGTTGAGGTTAAACCCTTTTCTACTTTATTGGATCCCTCACTGTTAGCTAGCTGCTGAATTGTCGACAACAATTGATCCATTTTTTGTTTAGTTGAGTGGTGAAAACCTACCAATTGCTGTTGAACTCCTTTCAATTGAATAGAAAAATCATCACTTGCCAGTTTGTCTCACATTCCCAGGAAAAGTGCTCTGATACCAAATGTTAAGCCAAAGTTTAGAGGAGGGGTAGTTTAGGAATTTTGTAGGAAATAGAAAATTTGTGATGGTTGAATTAGTGTTCTTGGGTGAAGGAAAATTAATGGTATTTTTGGAATTCTAAGTTGTTGATGACTGAGATGGGTGATTCAGTATCCTAAATCGTCTTTTTACTCTGACCACTACAAAAATAAGTAGTTGCCCAAGCAATCATCACTTGGTCACCTTGCCTTCTCCTCTGCCATGTCGTTCCTTCTTAGTTGTAACCTTAGATCTTAACCAAATTGATGAGCATTTTCTGGCCACCTAAGGAAGCCACAATGATGAGGCTCACTAGATCAACCCTTGCTACAATCAAACTTAAGTGGCTGAGGGTAGAAAACTATCTTGCTATCTTCAAACTATTGAAGGAAGGAAGAAAGATAAAAAGATACAGAGAAGAAATAAAAAAGAAGAAGAAGAAGAAAGAGACGAGATGCTGAGAGAAAAATGAAAGAGAAAAGGAAGTATATTTTCTACTTCCAAAACTTGGTCTTTTTATATTTTTCATTGCATTAATACTTCTCTCCTCTTTTTGTTACAGGCTTAACAACCAGAAATTTTTTGGAATCTAAAATAACCAACTCTAGAATAGACTAGAAATAAAATAAAGAAAAAAATAGAAATCAAGGAAACGACTTCTACACCTTCTGTAACAAACTTCTTCTATTTTCTTGGGCTTGTATGTTGGAATGTAATTATGGACTGGATTTTCTATTTTTTGTTGGGCGTGTGTGTTGATGGATGTGGTTTTTCGTTGTGCTGACCTTTGGTTTGATTGTGTTGGCCCGGGACTTTGATTGAGTTGTGACATTATATATATGAAGACAATTTGGGCATAAGAATCACAAATAATTGATGGAGTCGATGGTTCTTGATAACTTAAAAAGTTAATCCTTCACAAAAAGATGTTAAATTGAAATTTTACTAAGATTAATAGCGAGAAATCTAGTCAACGATACAACAAGCATAACAGCTGGTGGTAAGCGGAAAGAGAGATGCATGCAACTTGTTAAGCAAGAAGAGATGAAAGACGAAGAAAGTAGTTAGGGAGGGTACGACCTTGTTTTATATATGAAATCAAACTGCAAAACTGAAGTTAGAATCTCGAAATTAATAAAAAATCTAGTTCAATGAACTAAAATTGAATCCGTTAATTTTGAGTTAGATCAAGCCAAGTTTGTACTCTTGTCATTCCTATTGTACACCATTGAGTTTTCTTTCTTTTTCTTTTTTTTTTCCTTCCTATATCTTGGGCTTAATGGTAATGCATGGAGAAATGGGGGAAAGCAAGAATGATAACTTCAGTATCCAGAATGTGCTTATTGAACTACCTGGCCTTTTATGCTTGTCTAAATAGGAGAGGAAACCTGAGTTGCAGTTTGGTTAAGATTCCATAATCGATTCATTGTCCATCCCTTAGGAAACAATTAAGAAAAGGAAATAGAACCTGGTGAAAGAAAAATCAGGAAATTTTGAATTCTCAATGTCATGTATCTTTCCAAATTCCTTGTCTTTGGAAAGTCATTGTGTAAAAATTGTTTTCCCGACACTACACACATTAGTAATCTGGAGGCGGCTGCTATTGTTGAGAATCATCAAGATGGGGTTAAGACCTTCTTGTATGCTTGAAAACCAATTTTCCAACGATGTGTTCTGATAGCAAATTAAGTTGTTGACTTCTAGTTATAGTTGCCTCCATCAAGCCCATCAGTTGAAGCGCACTAGCAGTTAGCTACAGCAGCTTCGTACAGGAACGTGGGTGCTTAATTAGTTGACATTACAAACATCACAATATATAGAAAACAGCTTCCCTGCATGTTATTTGGAGCCAGATGCCCTTTTCTTTTTTATTTTTTAACGAATCACAGCCATATGACATCTACATTTGACATAAAAATGATCAAAATTAGTATCATTAAACTATTAACAAAAATAAAAATTACAGCAGTTGCATGCTCTTCACTTGCTCATAGGTCAATAACAGTTGATCTCGCGATGAACAGATCAACCAGATGCTCTGATTCTGATTGTTGCACACAGTAGTAAAGTGCATGCTGCTTGATGAAATTACAAGCCTTTTTGCTTCTTTTCCTTATCTTCCAAGTCTTTGTCAATTTAACTAGCAGTGGTGTCAAGTCGGAAGATGACATTTCCTTGTACATCATTTCACGTCTTGATCAGTTTCCATGATATTGAGGTCTATGATGAGTGCCAGGTTCACTGGAGGACGGCTTCTTTAGAGTTTGCTGCTCAGGTTTAGTTGGTTGGTAGTGTTTAAAAGTCAACTGTCCACCTTGTTTTAAGGGACTTGTTCTGGTCAAGTTATTCCATTAAGCTGACTGCAGTGCATCTTCTGAATTATATTGTTCTTTCGATTCCTTCATACCGAGTATTATAGCATGTCACTGTCAATGCACTAAGGTGTATGGCTTCTAGCTAGTGTGTCCGTTACAAAATTTGCTAAAGTCAGCAGCTACTTCATTCATCAAAAAAGGCCTCACAATTGAGTTATAAAGTCCTTTAACTTCCACCATATCTTATGCAAAACCTCCTAAAACTGATTACCAATATTGAAGGTACATGAAAGCCGTAAGAATGTCACGTCCATTTGCCAACTTGGTTATTTCTCTTTGCATCCCTTTCTCAATGTACTACTACACTAATTCCCACGTTAAACGCCTATACATTAAACCCAAAAAAGTAATTAGTACTCCCAAGTTTTTGCAGATTGATCTCAATCCAGATTCATAAATTGATGCTGGAAAAGAAAAAGGTCAAATCTTGTTTTGAAGTTTCTTCCATGTCATGATAACTCACTGAGAACCGTCTGATATGCAGGAGCTTTAATTATTGTGTTCTTGTTAATGGTGGGCTCCGGAAAAAGCATGATAATGATATAGATTGATACTTCAACTTACAGGATCCTAAATCCTAGTTGATCAGTAACTTGGTTTCATCCAACAATGTGCTTCCACTTCCACAAGTCCAAATCCAGAGTACTGCTTCTCCTGATGTTAAACTCTAGTTTCACCTCAAAGTTGATTCCACATGGCTCCAAGCCATTCAAGTTACATAGGGAATGGGGTTGCTTTCTTCTCTTTTTCTCTTTCCTGCTCACTGTAAATTTGATTTCTTGGCATAGTTAGCTGATAGACAAGATGTCTAGTGCATGTCTAATCATAGCCCATTTGACCGTGACTTGATATACAATAATTTTTTGTTTTAATCTTGAAAAAAAAGATTAGAAAGAAAACCTGAATTGCTTGATTGCAATTTTCTCCTAGCACTATGATATCCCATTCTCGTATTCATATATAAGAGTGGGCCAGGATCATTGTTCAACTCTATAGTTATTTTGTTTTAGAACTCAAACATTAAACAGTTATGAAAATTGATCAAGTTACTAAGCGTTGGGCTCCAATCATATCTTCCACCATATCAATCAAAAACAATTAACTTGTTTGAAAAGACTCAATCTTGAAAACAAACAATCAAACAATGTATGTGAAAAAAAATAAATTGAGCAGTAGATGTACCTAAAAACTTTCCAGTATAAAGGGAAAAACTATAAGTCATACTAATAAACAAATCTACTAATTCAAGTAGGAACTTGCAAGAGTTTAAAAGTTCAAAGCTATTGACCCTTACTCGAAACTATACTACAAAATAGTTACAAGTTATTCCATTAAGTTTCAGTATTGAGTACAAATCGATACTCTACATTATCAATCTAATCTTGAAACAAACACTCAAAAACAACCACTTGTTGTAAAAACTACCAATTATAGAATGAGAAGAACTTCTCAGCTCATTCTCACTCTCTTTCTTTTCCTTTTTTGTATTATTTTCACTCATATCAATAAACTTCATCATTTTTTCCTTTTATACTAAAAAATAGGATTTCATAACTAGACATGGTTATTTACACAGTCGTGTAGGTGACCATGTCCAAACCATATTTCAAGGAATTGAGAATATATACAATCTAAATTAGTCACACTACCTACTTACACAGATGTGTATGTCTTTAACTTATACAATCTACTCATACACGTTTGCAGTACCTACACAATCTTCACCCATAGCCTATATGATAGGGACACAGATGTGTCTGATCTTACACAACCGTATAGGTCATCATCTACCTTATACATGTCCACAAGCTCTTACACAGCTTTCACACATAATTGTGTGAGTCAAATACATAGGTCCACTATACACAGTTGTGTTTCTCAAGAACGGATTCAAATCAACTGTTATCCGTCTTGACTTTACTCATTCATCATTTCAGCAATCCTTAATAATATCCAAGATCGTTGAAACTCACCTTTGTCTCCGAATAGGGTTGAACACTGAACAATCTCTCCCTCTAGCCTATTTTGGAGGAGACTCAAATCACCTTAATGATTATTTGAGGTTCATCTTAGCAAGTTTATTGCAAAGCTCATCCATGCTATCAAGAACCACCTTTGTTAACATATAAACATTATTCTTATCTATGTGAATTTTCTTCAAATGTAAGTGTTGTTCCTTAATCACGAATCTTAACCCATAATACTTGTACTTGGTGCAATAATGATACATAGTATTCTTGTTCAAACCATGGTGCTTTAACCGTCACAAAATACTATATAATCATCTTGCTTCATGTATAACTCTTAAAGTAATCATTTCAACTAGAGAATCTCTTTACCTACTTCCATAATAGTTACATACTCTGTTTTGGTTGCGGATAAAGCTACACACGTTTGCAACCTAGATTGCCAAAAAACTGCTCCTTATATGACTTTGAACAAGTAGCATGAAGTGGATTTCTTATCATTAAAATCTCCAACCACATATGCATCTAAATATCCCTCTAGAATTGGCTCCTTACTGTTGGAACACAAGCTCCATTTAAAGAGGCCCAGAAGTATCTGAAGATTCATTTCATAGCTTCCTAGTAAACTTTCCCTATATTGGACAAGTACCTACTCACCAACCAATAACTTATGCTATACTTAGCCTTGTACATACCATTACATACATCAAGGAACCAAGAAAATATAAGTATGGAATATAAGATATATCATCTTTCTCCTTTTTAATTGAAGAGCAGACGCGCTTGCTCAACTTAAAGTGAGGTCTTAGTGGCGTGCTAGTGGCTTGGCATTCTTCATGAATATTTCTAGCACTAGTTCAATGTATGTCTCTTGTGACACCCATAGTTTTCTTTTTTATTGTCCCAAGTTATTTTTATGCCCAAAATATGCTTTCTAGAGCCCAAATCTTTCGTGTCAAAGGATTTGGACAAGTCCTCTTTTAGTTTACATATTATCCCAATATCTTATCCCATAATCAACATGTCATCAACATATAAAAGAAGAATAATAAAGTTTCTATTGTTAAACTTCTTAAAATACACACAAAGATCAAACAAAAGTTCGTTGATAGCTATTTCTTATTATAAACTAATCAAACTTCTGATACCATTGTCTTAGTACCTGTTTTAGCTTATACTAGCACTTCTTCAACTTATACACTAGATTCTTTTTTCCATGAACCTTAAATCATTCCAGTTGCTCCATATAGATCTCCTCTTCCAAATCTTTATGGAAGAAGGCAATTTTTACATCCAATCTTCAGATCTTAACCATTGGTGAGAAAATTTCATCAAAGTTAATTTCCTTCTTTTGACTGAATCCTTTCATTACTAATCTTTCCTTATGCTTCACCAACTTATCACTGTCTTCTTTACCTTAAAAATTTATTTATTCTTTAATATCTTCTTACCCTTTGGAAGTTTCACTAGCTCATAGGTTTCATTTTTTTTTCACGAAATTCATTTCCTCTTACATAGCTACAAATCAAAGATCATTATCTTCATATGAATTTACCCCTTCCACATTTTTGGGCTCCCTTTCAATAATAATTAGAAGGTATTATGTACTCAGGTATCTTGTAGAAGGCATTTTCTCTTTAGTCGACCTTCAAAATTGAACATCTTCCACTACTAAACCTAGTTTCTCCCCTACTCATCATTGTTATTAGCCTTATCTTCACCATCATCTGGATGTGGCTCATATAACTTATCACTATCAAGTTGTACTTAATTACTAACATCATGTGCCTATTTATATACTTTATCTCCTTCACTTATAGGATGTTTAATAGAATTCAAAATAGGAGAAACAATAATGGCACCACAAGATAAACTACTTACTTTCTTTAATAAGATTAGCACTCATCTCATGCTAATGGAATACTACGTCTCTACTTTTAACAACTTTCTACTTTTTTAGATTATAGATTTTAAATCCAAACTATTTATCACCATAATTGACAAATATGCAAGGAACTATCTTCAAGTCAAGTTCCAGTTTCTATTTATATATATATATGTTTAAACACTTTACCCTCAAGTGCAAATAAGAGGGGTCTTTTTTTTTATCTATATGCTCTTCGGAATGTTGAGCCCCAAGGGGAATGTTTGTGCTCAATTAGTCAAGAAAACAACAATTCTGATCGCTTCACCACAAAATTCTTTGAAAGCATAGACATTCTAAATATACATTGAACCTTCTCTATTATTTTTCTATCCATTCTCTTGACAACATTATTACGTTGTAGAGTATAGAGTTTCATTTTTTTATTTCTCATATCATGCCTCACGCAATAATTCTAAGACTCCTTATAGGTGTATCTCCTCCATTGTCTATTCTAATAAACTTTAACTTTTTCTCTGCTTCCTTTTATATCATGGCATGAATTTTCAAAAAACTTCAAGGACTTATCTCTTTATCTTCAACATATAGACCCAAATGTTTCAAGTTACATAATCAATAAAGGTAACAAAGTATTTGTTTCCTCCCAATGATTCCTTTTGAATGGGATCACAAACATTTGAGTATATCAGCTCTAGCTTGGCCATTTTCCTCATAAATCTCTTACTGAAAGAGGCTCTTTATTGTTTTCCTGTCAAATGATGCTCACATAGATCAATAGGAATGGAATTATTTACCAAAATAAGAGATTTAACGACCAAAAACTTTATCATTTTTTCACTCACATGCCTGAATTGTCGATGCCACATATTACGAGAAATATTTTCTTTAACTGCACACACTTCTTCACCACATACCTTTAGGTATGTCTAATCCTTTTTTCACTCACATGCCTCAATCTTCGATGCCATATATTAGAAGAAGTATTTTCTTTAATTTCATATACTTATCCACCACACACCTTTAGTTATGTCTTGTATATTGTGCAACACAGCTCTCCACAAGCAACTATCATTGGTTCCTTTGACAACTTCCACTTTCCATGCCAAATGTGTGTTGATACTCTTCATGATCGAGTATATTAGCTGATAGAAAATTTAGGCATAAGTAAGGAATGTGTAATACGTCTCTTAAATTTAGCGAGCATTCTACATTATCTGAACCCCAAATATCACTCATATCGACAATAGTGGCAAAACTTTAATTATCAACTTTTACATTTTTAAAATCATTGATCCTATAATTTAAAAAGTATTCCCTCCTTGGAAAATAGTGATAGGAGGCCCCTATATCAATAAGTCACTGGGAACCTGAATCACTAATATAGAAGCATTCACTAGTTGCGCAGATCAATGACACATCATCATCTGTGTTTGAGATTATTGCAATTGTATTTTTGTCATCCTCATCTTTCTGATGATCTTATTTTTTTTATCCCTCTTCTTCTACTTATAACAAAACCTTTTAGTGTATCCAATATTGGTGCAATAGTGACATGTCTTAATCTTTTTGTCACCTCTATACTTTGATAAATTCTTGGAATTGTTATGCTCTTTGGGACCCCTACCTTTGCTTCTTTTCCTACTTTTTAATATAAAGGCATCTACATTATCGACATCTATCTTTTTTCTTCTAATCTCTTCATTAAACATGCTCTCTTTGATTGAATCCAAGAAGAGCACACCTTCTAGGGATGAGTTGCTAATGGTAACTACTAATGTCTCCTAAGTGTCCGGTAACGAACTTAACAAGAAAAAGGTTTGGAGCTCTTGATTAAGAATAATCTTTATAGTAGTCAACTTGTTGATAATGTCATAGAAATCACTAAGTTGCTTTAACACATATTTTCCAAATTTTAGTTTCAAATTCCCATTTCCAACTTCTTCCAAAACTCAAAACATATCAGTTTCTTATGACAATAGTTGAATATATTGATATCAATCTACTGTTGGATAGTGCTTAGAGTTTTTTCTTCATCTTTCCCATTCTCTATTTGTTATTTTTTCTGGTTTAGATAGAACATGATTCTCCACACTTTTGTCCATATAGATAAAATCAAAAATATCCTAACAGTACAAAAGATCTTCCATCAAGAATCTCCAAATAGAATAGTTTGTAAATGTCAATTTAATTATAAAGTTACTTCAACCCTCCATAATTAATGTTTCTTATGCCACTTTGATAGGCTTCAAACACAACTCCCATAATATCAGTCAAGAACAATCAACTAGTCTCAAAAGACCCAATTTCAAAAACAAACAACCAAACAATATATATGACAAAAAAAATTGAACATCAATTACACGTGGAAAATCCAAGCCAAACTGATAAGTAAATTCACTTATTCAAATAGGAACTTATAAAAGTTTAAAAATTTTAAGCTATTAACCCTTACTCGAAATTATACCATAAAATTGTTCATTCTACCAAGTTTTAGTATTTAGTACATATTGATACCCAAAATGAATAACGTTCTCAATCTAATCCTAAAACAAACACTTAAAAAAGACAACTTGTTGCAAAAACTACCAATTATAAAATGAGAAAAACTTCTCATCTCACTTTCAATCACTTTCTTTTCCTTTTTTAGTGTTCTTTTCACTCATGTCGATGAACCATATCATTTTCCTTTTATACTAAAAAAATAAGATTTCATAACTGGACACGATTGTATAGGTAATCATGTTCTAATCATATTTCAAGAAATCACAAATATACATAATTTCAATCAATCACACGGCCCAGTTATATGGTCGTGTATACCTTTGACTCTTGCCATCCACCCATACATGTTTGCAATTACTTACATGGTTTTCATGACATACAGTCGTATATGATAAGGACATGGGCATGTCTAATCTTACATGATTGTTTAGATCGTCATCTATCTTGTACATATTCACAATCTTTTACACGACCTTTGACCATGTCTTAATCATATTTTAAGAAATTGTGAATATACACAGTTTCAGTGTAGGGCCCCGGGCCCCTACCGCCCAGCACTCCACAGGTATTGTCCTCTTTGGTCTTGGCTCAATGGTAAGAGGCGTGCACTTAAAGTGCAACAAAACCTTGAGGTCTTGAGTTCGAGTGGTGGTGCATAC
>JANVCQ010000231.1:10880439-10895357 GCA_025531925.1 Erythroxylum plowmanianum
CTCCCCTTGCTCTTAGATAGGATTCTCTTAATTTCCTAAAACAAACCAATCTCCCATTCAATTCCAATTCAATAAAATTCCTAAAACTACAAAATCACAAAAATGATAAATTGGGCTTAGCATTAACTTACCCATGGTCTATCTAGAGAAAAGTCAAAAACCTAGTTTAGAAACCCTAAAAATCAAATGGTTATCTCAAATCATCTTCTTCCAACACAACACCCATTCTCTCTCTAATCCCTTCATCCTTAATACAACTCATTTCTCTAATAAAGCAAGAAGAAAAAGATGAACTTACCTTAACAAGCTTGATTTCCTCTTCCTTTCTTCTTTTTTCTTCCTTTTCTCTCTTCTTCCACTATTTTCTCCTTCTTCTCTTCTTTCTCTACGTTTTTTCTCTCTTCTCTTTTGTTTTTCACGACATCTTCTCTCTTCTTCTTCTTATTTCAAGACAACATTTTAGTTGTCTTTCTCATTTTGCCCCTCATTTAAGTAGTCTTTCTATATTTACCCTTCTTTTGTCTTTATAACTAACATCTTATACTTCTAACTCCTTAACTAACGATCATAGAAAAATTGAAGGAATTTGATAATATTTCCTTCTAGAAAAATGTTCCTCATTGTTTTAATTTTCTAATGACACTAAAATCATTCAATTTGGTTTGGTAATCTGAAAGTTATACCCCAAAAATTTCCAAATTGTTCTTATACTGAAACAATATTTTGTGCTCAACTTCCATCCCGAAATTGAAATTCCTAGAGATTGAATTAGAACTCAATTTCATCAGTCAATTTGTAGCCTTAAGTCTCTAATTTAATCCAAATTAAGAATCATCTCATTTAAATAACTAGAGAAAAAGTTATGGCTGAAACATCGAAACATACTTAGTGAACATGTTTCAACTACATTTTCCAACTTTTAACTTCCAACATTTCACATATAACCTATCTTGTACCTGAACAATTTCTTACCTCATTTCTAATTCAAGAATTCTCCTTTTTCTTTACTCATGAATAATCGCTAACAATTTCTCATTTAATAGTTCTAACTTCCAAGAAAAGTTTGGGGTCCAACATTGCTAATTTGTACTAGTTCTACCAAACATCTAGTAAATAATGACATTAAATAATACAAACATAACAATAAAGAATCCTAGAAAATTGGATCACAAACCCATGATCAAATTTAGTACCTAATATCACTAACCCACTAACTTAGTGGCTAACAAATGATAGCATCCTAAGACCCACTAACATAAAAACAAAAAACACTTACTCTTAAAAAACAGTAGTTGATAGTTTGAATCAATCAACTAACATTACCCCTTGATTTAAAATTCATATATGGAGCCCTTCTATAAAAAAACTTGTGAAGCAATTCTTTCCAAATGTGATGTACTTCTCATAACCTTCATCAACCTTCAATTGTTGAAACACTTCTCTCCATGGTGCACATCTCACCAATGACACTAAAATAGAGCTTCTTCTTTTGTCTCTTGCACCATATTTGTCTATGCTTCATCTTCAAGTTTGCAATTCCTTTGTATGTGCCCAAATTTGATGCACTTGAAACATTATGGCTTGCGATTGTGCCAACAGTCTTTCTCTTCATGACCAAGCTTTTTGCAAACCAAGATTTTTCCAATTGCTACATTGAAAAACTTTAACTTTTCCCTTTGAAGATGAAGTTGGCTAAATAAGCTCTGTAAACTTTATCTTTAGTTCCCTCCTCTCTCATCATTCTTCTTTAGTCCATAGTTTGAAGAGCATTTAGTAACTCTACAAAGGTTAATTTTTATAGATCTTTAGAATCTTCAAATGATGAAATTTTGGTTTCATACCTTTCAGGAAGGGTCCCGAGAAGCTTGTCCACCACTCTTTGACTCGAAAATTCTTCACCAAGCAATTTGATTATAATGACGATAGACATGAGCTTACTTGTATATTCCTTAATACTTTCATATTTCTTCATCTTTAACATCTTAGATTCTGTTTTGAGATTTAGAATTTGCATTATTTTTTTCCTTGTTGCCTTTAAACTCTTCCTTGAGTTTTTCCTATACTTCTTTAAGCAATTTATAAGCTATTATAATTGTAAAAATTCCCTCCAACATAGACAGATGTGTGCAAGAAAACATTTTTGGTTTCCTTGCTACTTCTTCATCATATTCTTTATTTAACTTAGCGTGGGATTTTTTAGAAATTGGGTAGGATTAAAATCACTCTCAACAGCCTCTTAAAACTCAAAGCTTTCAAATATGATTTTATTTTGATGGCCTATAATTGATAGCGTTCTCCATTGAAAATGGGAAATGGAAAAGAAATTTTTTTTAATGCCTCTCTCTCTCTCTCTCTCTCACTACTTTTCCCTTAAGGTAGAGACAAGAAGACCAAACCTGGTATTAAGCTCTAATACCACTTTGTTATGGAAAGAGGGGGAGAGAAGAATAATGAACAATAAGTGATTAACATAAATTGCTAATCTTTATTGTTGCTACCAAACGTCAAGTACACAATAACCTTAAATAACGTAAACATAACAACAGAGAATCCTAAAAAATAATATTACAAACCTATGATCAGATTTAGTGCCTAATATTACTAACCCATTAATTTAGTCACTAACAAGCATCATAAGACCCACTAACATAAAAATAGAAAGCACATACTCCTAGAAAATAGTAACTGATGTTTTAAATCAGGCAACGAACATCATTGGTGTACTCTGCTCTAACGATGGGTATAAAGACGTTGACGTTACATTCAATATTACCTGACAGTTTCAACTATACTCCTTTCGAAAATGGTAATTGTGTTCCATCTCTTTTAGTAGGTAGTTCATTAATGTTAAACAAAAGCTTATGATCTATATGTTTTCTTTGATGTTATCTGTTAGTAGTGTGGGCTTGGATACCAACATAAGCTTTTTAAAACAAACGTGATTGCATTTGGTGGAAGAGACATCCTTAATTCGAACCACTAGAAGCTATCAAGTTCGGAAAAAGTGATTTTTATGTCATTGGAAGGACAACATTGTCTTATGAGAATGTCTTAAGTTGTGCACATGTATTGTGAAGTTGTCTTGATGATTATATTGTATTGTGAGAATATACTAACATACATATGATTCTATAATAAGGAACTAGATGTTAAATTTATTAAGGGAGTGCTTGGTTGATGATTTTGGGAAGGAGTTAATTGGTAAGGAATAAAAAGTGAGTAGTTGGTTGTTGATCATTATTATAAGGGAGAATAGTTCGATATCTCACTTTTGGAGAATCTTCCATACTCTCTATTTAGTAGAGGAATGAAACTCATTCCTTAATAGTGACTTTTTTTCTAAAAATATTTTTAATATTAATTATACAATTAATTAATTAATTAATTCCATTATAATTAATTAAAGTATAATTAATTAGTTACAGTATAATTAATCAAAATATAATTAATCCATTGATTAAAATATTGTAATTAATTAATTAAAATATAATTCATTAATTAATTAAATTATTTTAATTAATTAATTAATTAGTTAAAATATAATTAATTACAATATAGTTAATTAAAATATTATTATTAATTAATTACAACATAATTAATTAAAATGTTATTATTATTTAATTAATTACATTATAATTAATTTAATTATTATTATTAATTAATTAAAATATAAATAATTAAAATCTAATTATTTATTAATTAAAATATTTTAATTAATTAATTAACTAAAATATAATTAATTACAATATGATTAATTAAAATATAATTCATTTATTAATTAAAATATTGTAATTAATTCACTACAATATTTTAATTAATCAATATAACATAACTAATTAATTAAAATATAATTAATTAATTAATTAAAATATAATTAATTTTTATTTCTCGATATTTTTTACAAACCAACCATGGTAATGATAATTATTCCTTCCTCTTAACCAACCATCATAATTATAATGATAATATCTATTCTCATTATTCACTATATTTATTCTCATTCTCTAATACGAACCAACCGCTCCCTAAAGATCGTGATTATTCCCTAAAGATCGTGATTGTATTGCATGCTCATTGTCTCTATGTTTCTTATAATCAACCATCATAATTATAATGATAATATCTATTCTCATTATTCACTATATTTATTCTCATTCTCTAATACAAACCAACCACTCCCTAAAGATCGTGATCGTATTGCATGCTCATTGTCTCTATGTTTCTTATTTTTATATATGCATTGAATGAATGCAGCTACCTGGAGTTCAGATTAGTGATCCAATTGCAAGATATTACGGGCTTCAGCTTGGGCAGGCCGTGAAGATTATCAGACCAAGTGACATTTTTATATGTAGAGACTTTTACTTGGATGAGCTTTTCCAAACCTGTTGGTTTTGCCATTTACAATCCTGAGATTCAATTTACCTGAAAACTGTAAATAGTTTTAACTTGACAAAGTAAATGAGTGATTTGGTTGCTTCAAAATTAAGAAATTAGTAATGTGTTTAAATGCATTAGCTTCTCGTGTTCGCATCATACAACTTATCACATGTGTGATATCCTTGTTATTAACAAATAGAAGATGACAAGATGTTATGGAGTGTCCTATCAAAGTATCAATTGTCAACTAATAAAACCTCGAAAACTAATTAACTACTAGAAGTTAGCCGTACAGCTTTTGTGTAGGAGTGAATGTTATTAACAATAACAAAACTTTTTTGGATGGGTTCGATTTGAATTTTGAAGTTGCTTGAGACAATGCCCTGCGATTTCTGTATCCTCCATGCACAAAAATCTAGACCCCTTTCCAAAATTAGGGTTTGTTTATATAAATTAATCAAATCATAACGAGCAAAAGAGGAAACCGCCCACACCTAAATCCTTTTTCCTAATCTTCTCCTACTCTGCACTTCAAAACTAGTGTCGACCAAAGCTAGGGATAAAAAGATGAAGCTGAAGCAACTAGAGAGCCTTTTGGGTGATTTGGAGCAGTTCTCTAACCCAAAGGTTCTATCTCTCTCTCTCTTTGTGTTCAATATTTGGAAAGTGTATCACTTTGTTGAATCTTATTGTCTATTAATGGATTTTATCAAGTTTAGGTGGAGCTAGAGCAGTACCCAACTGGACCTCATATTGCTTCTCGCATACTCTACACTGTACCAGTCTCTTCCTCTTTCCTTCTTGAATTGTTCTGATTGTATTATCATCACACTGTTGTTTTACTTGTGCATTTCAAGTTTTGTTATTTGTGTTGTCGTTCTTGATCCGTGTTTTATCTCTATTTCTTTTGATTGCATTTGCCCCTGCGGGTTGGCTTCGCTTTTCCATTTCCGGAGCAGCTTTTATTTTTGGTTTGTCTATGGGCAAGCCAATATACTTTGAATACTGTTTGTCGGCATGACAAACATTTTCCATTTCCCGGTGCTGTTTCTCATTCCTACTAATTGCAATAACTCTGGCTTTGGTAAATAGTTGGTTTGTGATCTATTGGTTTGTAGGATCCAGGAATCTGAGTTCTTTTAATGTGATAGTATATGCTTTCTTGCACTGTATTCCCGTCTTCACTGGTATTTTTATAAAACAAGAAAGCGTTGGATTAACAGGCACATAATTCATTTGGGGATGTGAATGGCAAGGTGGTGGCTGATTTTGGTTGTGGTTGTGGCACTTTGGGTGCTGCAGCTGCTCTCATGGGGGCAGAGTGAGTCATATTCTCTTCCCTTATTCATGTTCTTGCATTTAGTCCTGTATTCTTTGCTGACCCTCAATTTGTGTATGCTAATATTGAATTGTTTAATTAGTAATAATGTGTCAGAAATTGGTATTCTTGTGCTGAGTTACTATGTGGAAATTTTTATTCTTGTTTCTCTTATAGTCTTTAACTTTGAAACAGACAAGTTATTGCTGTAGATATTGATTCTGACTCCCTCAAAATAGCATCACAAAATGCCGAGGATCTTGCGGTTGTCTTTATCTTTACTTTGATAAGTTCAGGTTTCATTTTTATAAGGATTGTTTCTTCATTAGTGCCTAATGGTGGTTTTCTGATACATCTTTTAATTTCAAATGATTTAACCTACAGTTGGACATTAATTTTCTTCAGGGTGACATCAAGAACTTGGGATGGAGAGGTAACAAAAAGAGTGCATTTTGTTTGGAAGTTACACCAAATTCATATCTGGAATTTTAAAGGAGAAACTGAAGTTATGGACCAAACTTGATGTAGATTCTTAGGTCAACTAAAATTTGTCTTATGGTCTCGTTCTCTCTTAAGGTCACATTGTTGATACTATTGTGATGAATCCTCCATTTGGAACTCGAAAAAAAGGTGCAGACATGGAGTTTTTACATATGGCTTTGAAGGTAAATAGAAGGATTGATAGATGTATTTGAAATACTTGTTTCATCAACTTGATCTAAATGCCCTTTGTTTGATTCAAAATCTTTTTATTTCAGATTTCTTCTCAAGCTGTTTATTCGTTGCACAAAACGTCAACAAGAGATGTAAGTTATTTGTTTGATGATTCTAACAGCTAGGCTTGACATTTTTTGTGGTCACTCGAAAGGGGCCAGAATTTTTATCTACTCGTACAAATTGAGTGTCTAGATATAATGGATCAATCTTCTGTTGCATAACTCTCATTTGGACAAGAATATCTATGTAATATGCCCTCTCGATTGTTGTGACCTTACATTGGGTACTCTTTATTTAGGACATTATTAAGAGATTGGATTAGCGTGATGAACTATTGGTGTCCTTTAATCTTGTTTATCCTATATTCTTCAAAAAATCATATAAACCAGATTCTGTTGGAAGCATGCTTTTGAGCTCATGCCTGAAGGTGTATTCATCTTACTGCATTGTCCAAGGATTGCCCTTTTATCCCCCTTGATGTGGGTTAGCATTGCATTACTTCTCTATGCTGTGCAAGGGAATACTACTGGCTTCCCCTATAATTTGTCTACTTTGTTTAGTACTTCGTCTCATCCGTCTTTTTTGAAGGCTGTGGACAGGCCGATAAATCATTTCCTTGTATCTCTCTTCATTGCAGCATGTGAAAAGGGCAGCTTTGAGAGACTTTGGTGCAATTAATGCTGAAGTTTTATGTGAAGTAAGTGAAGGTGGTATTTCAGTGAATTTTACCTTTTCTCTTGGTGACTTCATTCTTACTACTACTACTATTATTATTATTATTGTTATCTTGGTTTCAGCTTCGATACAATATACCACAAATGTACAATTTTCACAAGAAAAGGGAGATGGATATTGCTGTAGACCTTTGGCGGTTTGTTCCCAAAGTAATTGAAGATATGCAGTAAAAAGACATGGTTCGTTTAGAAGAATCCATCCCCTGTTTAGGTTTTGAAGTGTAGCTGGCGGAGGTGTTTACAGACCAAACGTAGGGATCTGTATGCATGTGGGTATGGTCCATGATTATTGTTTTCTGAGAAATATATATCATTAGGTTTCTCTCTCGCAATCAATGTAAGCAGGTTTCGTTTGACAGCTTTACCTACACAGTCGGTTACTGATATTCGTCAGGAGATGAGAATTTTCTCTTCATATTTCCTTGTAATCTTAGAGAATAAATTTGGGAAGTGTTCATTTTACGTTTTAGATACCGTAAGTGACTTAAGATATTGTCATATAAGGCTGCCTAACATTGATTTAAGATATCGCAACAAAAAGAATCAGTATGTTCTCTCAACTCCAAAATGCTGCAAGTTCTCCTAGGTCCAGAAGTGCAAGCGCCTTATTTTTTATTGATACGTTGCACTCGGACACTGACTTCCTGGCTTAACTTTAATAATATTTGTAAATTAATCATTAGGCTCCTCGGATGTGGGCGAGATTCCTTTTTTAACGCTCAGGAAGCGAACCAGCTCTGATCTTGATTTTCATCGTGCCCTCTAGATCCTGTCCTTCAGCAACTTGGAGGTTGTAACCTCTCTTCCGGCCGGCCTCTGATGTGTTCATCACTTCCTTATTCTTTGCCTCGGTTTTTCACTACCAGTACTTGGAGAGACATCCCTTCTTTGCTTTGACATACTAGTATTATCTGTTTCACGCATTCTTAGAGGACACCCTGGGCTGTCTCCATGTTTGCTTCAACTAACCCCACCTGCAACAATTGTTCAAGAGATACGACACTTCCAATATCCTTAATAAAGCTATCACTCAACATTGGAAACACGGGCCAGGCACTGTAAAAGCCCCATAATTAAAATTGGTATCAAATGGTTGGGTAGGCCTTACTTTCCCAGCAAATATTGCACCAGCTGCCAGCTCCTCGTTCTCTACATGTGGCATCACACTTTTCCGGCTAGGCTTTAAGCGCCTGAATTGTGCTTGAGCAGGGTTGGTATCTGACGTGTTAGAAGAAGGTTGACTAATTCCAGCTGCAACTTCTTCAACTTAAGATGCCACAGGTTAGTCTGATTATTTAAATATTATCAAAATAATATATAATTTAATCATTCTCTCGTAGCATATTCTAATTAAATATAATTCAATCATTTTTATTTTACTAATTAGTAATTCAGTTATAATTAATATTTAAAAATAATATTTTTAATTTAATTCAATCTAACTAAATAATTTCTAAATTATTACTAATTAGAAATAATAGAATATTTTTTAATTACTTTAGGGTGAAAAATTTGTTATTGATTTACTTAACTATTTACATAAAATTCATATTATATCAAGTATTATCAATTGATCTACTCTCAATAAAATATATCATAATCAGTATCAAAATATAGTAATACACATTGATAATTTTAAATGTAAGGATTAATTATACAACCATTATAGTTAGAACATTCACAATTAATTATACAACCATTATAGTTAGAACATTCACAAACATACAATTAACATTTTATTTATCTTTTTTAAAGAAAAAAAGCATGTCTTGTTTACGTTAGCGAAAATTTTTTCTCTTAATGCTTATTGGACTTTCTCTTGTAATTCTTTCTTTTTTTAAGAACTTCCTTAAATTACACTCAATTTTTTCTTTTGTTTAGTGGAATAATTTAAGATCTTTATAATCGAATCTAACTCAAGCTTTGGGTAAAGACAGCAAAAGTATCTTTTTTTAAAAGATCAGATTATTTATTCTCGTTACTTTATTCCTACTTTATTTCATAAAAATGTATCTGAATATAGACTCATAAAAATTAGACAGGCTCAGATGAGACGAAAATAGGAGAAACAGAGTTGTGAATATGTTCCCCCTTCCCAAGATCCACTCTCGCAAGGGGCACTCTTATACACACTCATTCTTGCACAATAATATTGACATGAAAGACCATAAAATACTAATTAATAGTGTGTCAGACATTGAAGTAAAAGTAGGCATGAATTAAGTAAAAAAGCTCTGGATAGTTCCAAACGCTCCAAAACTACGAGAGATGACCTGAATCCTCTTGGCAACATCGGCCATGCCGCAAAAAAAGTTCACCTACGTGAGTGCAAGGAAGACCAGCCTCCTCATCCTCCTTCTCCGCCTACTCTTCTCCACAACTATAACGTAACAGCCACAGGTCATCAAGTCCCAGAAGCCACAAGGGATTGTGAATTGCCTGAAGAGGACCCTCTGGAGATTGAAGAGGGAGTTATTAACATGGTGCAAGGAGAATTTGGTCTGGGCATTGAATTGTCGAACTCCTTCAAAGACAGACTAGATAAACAGTGGGAAAAGGCGATTATTGTTAAGCTTTTGGGACACAGAATCTGTTTCACTATGCTCAAAAATAGACTCAACACAATGTGGACATTGTCTGGCCATATGAAGATCATTGATATTGACAATGACTTTTTCGTGATCAACTTTGTGCAGGAAGATGACTATATTAATGCCTTTACAAAGGGTCTTTGAGTGATATTAGGACATGCCCTATCAGTCCAACCATGGAACCCAACCTTCCGTTCCTCTTCCAGTGAAATCTCTCATGTTGTAGCTTGGGTGCACTTCCCTGACTTATCGATTGCCGGGTATCATCCCTCTATACTGAAAGCCGTCGAAATCTTTGTCCGATGTACTGTAAAGATCGATGAAAATACACAACAATCATAGCGGGAAAATTTGCGTGGGTGGCGGTGGATATCAATATCAGCTACCCTCTTCGGTCCATAGTCGAACTGGATGGTGAACTCATAAAAGTTGCTTATAAGGGATTACTACAGCTCTGCTTCACGTGGAGTCTAGTTGGACATGGCGCTGCGGGTTGTCCTACCCAGACTACTGCCCCTCCGACAACAAACGACACCACTGAGCACCATCCAACGGCTATCTTAACGGACACCAACACGACAACATCGTCAGTAGAACCTCATAAAGAGGTATATGGCCTTTGGATACAAGTTCAGAGACGTAGTCGTCGTCTGTCCACCGACGACAAGGTGCAAGGATGAGACAGGAGGAACCTTCCTACTCTAGAGGATTCCAGGGGCTCGAGATATTAGCCCTTGTCAGAAAATGATTGTCTCATCTCCTTTAATGCACGTCCACCTCCTGCTGCAGAGAAGTTCAAAGCAGCGTCCATTTATAAATCAAACGTGGGTCCACCACAAATGAAATCTAAATTGCCAACACCAGGACGGGGCTCTATAACGACTGGGCCATCATTTAGTGGGATTGCTGCGAGCCAGGCTCATTTATATAAAGACCAAGTGAATAAACCACAGAACCCACTAGCCCACGATAAACAGCCAAAACGCTCCTCTAATCTAAAGCAAACGCCAGCAGTGCCTCAAAACATAGTCACAAATCATGTGGCTATCTCTATTCCTTCATATCAAGAATTGATCATCTAGGACAACTCTCTTACTATACCTATGAACGAGGACATGGTATGTGGTAAAATGGAGGACAACATGACTGAAGAAGCTATGTTTACTCCACCGTTGATCACTAAACATATCCTACATCCTTCTAGGCCACCAGATCCTGGGCGTAGCTCTGCTTCGGCTAGTGAAGACACTGCTGTAATAGATTCTCAGATGGATGAGCTACCGTAGCATCCCATGACTACCCCTGATGATGGGCAGGTCGATGAATTGGTAACCCCTCATGCCTAATAATGGCTACTTTCCTTCTCGATTACTTTTTATGTCAATCTTCATATGAAACTGTCAAGGGGCTGGATGTAAAACCTTCAAGCCGATTCTTAAGAATTACGTCCAGATTTATAAGCCTTTCCTCGTAGTGCTAGTTGAGCCTTGAATTAGCAGAGTACACATGCAGAAGATTATCAAGAGATTGGATTTTACTCATTCTTTTCTAGTGGGCTTTTATGGACAACAGACATTATGATTAAAATACTACTAGCTCACCACCAATTTATTTATGTTAATATTAAGTGGGAGCAAACCAATTGCGATTTCATTTCCATCTATGCTAGCCCTACTTACCCTCTACAACATTTTTTATGGAAGTATCTACGTAAAATTGCTCGCTTTACCACTAAACCGTGGCTATTATGTGAGGACTTTAATGCAAAATTAGAAAGAATGATAAACAAGGAGGCTCCAAAAATCTCCCAATTATTAATACTCATTTTTGAGATTGGGTACAATACTGTCACCTTTAGGATCTTGGATTTATAAGGCCTAAATTCACATGGAGGAGAGGACAAATTCTTGTTAGACTTGATCAAGTTTTCTGCTCTAATTCCTAGTTGACTTCATTCCAAAACATGATAGTTACTCATCTTCCCTTCCTAAAGTCAGATCATCGACCTCTTCTTGTGACGTTAACTCAAACTATGCAAATACCTCATACTCCTCGACCATTCCGATTTCAATTAGCATGGTTGACCCACGAACACTTCGCACAAACTGTCAAAGACAATTGGAATCCTAATATACCGGAGTTTTGTAGTGCGATCAGGAATACTGCGGACAAATTGTAGCTTTGGAATTCCTCCACATTTGACAATATTTTTCATTGCAAAAAGAGACTCATGGGCATTCAAAAAGCACTGGAAGAAGAGGAATCTGATTCTCTTCGAGACCTAGAAATGTATTTACGTAATGAGCTTTAACAAGTCCTCTATTAAGAGGAACTTACGGGCACCAAAAATCAAGATGTCAGTGGATAACACAGGGAGATAAAAACATGAAATACTACCATGCGATCACAACAGTCAAAAGACAAAAAGTGCACATTATATCATTATAGGACGAAAATGACTGCAGTAGTTCAGACCCAGCAAGTATCCAACATATAGCTAAGACTTTCCTTGAAAAACTCTACATGACAAATCGTTCGACCCTTATGAAACTTTTGCTCAATGGCCTTTTTCCTTTACTCTCTCACAGGGCTATGAATGACTTGAACAGCCCAATTCTTCCCGAAGAAGTCAATATGGTTTTCTTTGATATGACGCCTAATAAGGCACTGAAATTTGATGGATTTAATGCTTTATTCTTCTAATCCCAATGGGACATCATAGGGTCTTCTCTGATACACTTTATCCAGAAAATTTTTAGACATAAAGTTTGGGAGCCAGAGCTGAATAGTACTATTTTGGCTCTCATACCGAAGATTCCCTCCCTAAAGTTGATCATGCAAGTCAGGCCTATCGCTTTGTGTTCAGTGATTTATAATGCTATTACCAAGATTGTTGTTAACCTGCTAAAGCCTTATCTAGATGACCTTATAGCCCCAAATCAATGCAGCTTTGTTTCAGGGAGATTGATTGTTGATAATATTATTATTGCCCAAGAGATCATCCATACTATGAGAAGAAAATTAGGAAAGAAAGGGATTCTTGCTATCAAGGTGGATCTAGAAAAAACATACAATAGGCTTTCTTGGGACTTCATCCAAGACACCCTCATAGATACAGGGCTTCCTGATTCATTGATAAAACTTATTATGAAGTGTGTTTCATCAGTGTCTATGCAAGTGAATTAGGATAGGGAACCTAGTGAAGTGTTTACTCCTTCTAGAGGTATTCGACAAGGGGACTCGCTATCGCCTTAACTTTTCATACTGTGTATGGAATGACTGGGTCACTTAATCAATACTTCTGTTTCATAAGGAAGCTGAAAGACTATTAAGTTAAGCCAAAAAGGCCCCACTTTATTGTACTTGTTTTTTGCTGATGATCTCATCTTGTTTTCCAAAGCTTCATTCTAACAAGTCTTTGTCATTCGCGACACCTTGAGTAAGTTTTGTGGCACCTCAGGGCAACGAGTTAGTCAAGACAAATCTCGTTATTTTTACTCCAAGAATATCCACCATTCAATAACATTCTACCAATCACAATTGATCACACAGTAGAAGTAATTCAGCTCACAAAATCACAAACAGAGACACTTCTATGTCAGATCTCCCAATTCATCGGACCATCTGTCTGGAATCCAGGCATAAACAAAAATACAAGCTTAATCCCTCCATTATTCCCCACATTGGACATATACTAATTGAATGAACCATTTAGGTTACTCACCTGTACTTCCAAGCTAATACCTGGAAGTCTTAGTGGCATCGGTGGATTGGCGCTCCAAAAGTGCCTCTATAACAGTTACAGAATATAAATATTACCAATTGCTCAATCAGAACTATTTAATGTTGCACATGTAGCAATTAGAAGATGCACAATGCATGTTCATGATATTCCCGGCCCTAATCCAAAATTTTCCATCACAAAAATTCTGTCTAAAAATTAAAAATCTAACAGCACCGAAATTACTCAATTCAGGCCTCTATAGGTCCAAAAATAAACAAAACAGTGACCAGAGGACCATTACCCGGACCCACGTCAATTTCCCGTCCAAAAATTTCCAATTTCTCATAAAATGAAATTCAATGTTTCACGAATCCGATGCCTCGAGAATTAGGTCAATCGGACGTCGAACGAAAAAATTATAAGCAAAAGAGTGGAGAGAGGTCAGTTTCAGGAAAATACCCATCCTAGTCGACTAGTCAGAGATTGTAGTCGACTAGTACAGGAAAAATGCATGTCCTAGTCAACTAGTGCAGGTTGTAGTCGACTGGAAGCTTTATTCTTTCTTTTTGTCGACATCCCAACTTTCGCAAGTCATAACTCCTTGCTCCGAACTCCAAATGAAAGATCAGAATGTGACCTACAACTTTCATGAACAACATGAAATCAAATTCAATCACTAAGTACGTCAAACAATTCAATGAATGATTCTACCCACTGAAAATGCCTGGACTGAATAGAAATGTTATAAAAAGCATAACTTCTTACAAAGATGTCAAAAAATTGCATACTTTATACCTATGAAAAGATCAAACAGAATACTACACTTATCATGAAGGCCTTAACAGTCAATTCCACCTCTAACAAACTCAAAACTGTCTTGCAAGAGGCTGCCCTGATCACTAGTCAATGACCTAACTTAGGTCCAGTCTTTGAAAATTCATAACTCCCAATTATGATATCCAAAATTAACATGCTATATCTCATTTTCAAGCTAATTACTTCCTATACAACGTTCCAGAAGATCACTTGAGCCAATTCGAATCACAAAAATCTCTAATTTAGCTTTCAATCACAATACTCACAAAACCTACACTCATGGCTGGGTTTCACGAAAATGCACATAACCAGTCAATAGTTAACAATTCATAACTCCCTATACATAGGTAAAATGTTTTTCAAAATTTCCAGACCTCTAATTAACACATAACTTTACATTTCTTCTTTTATAATCATGGTCTAATTCGGTCATTAAGGACATTCAAATCTTCCATTAACAATCAGCTTTAACATGCAGTCACAGGTTGGACCCTGTCCGACTTAAAACCTTATAACTCATTCATTTCACATCCAATTAAGGTGATTCAAAGTTTCATTTTTCATAAACTCATATGGCTATCACATATCCAAAGCCGGTTCGAAAATAATATAAATTGGATTTATTGTGATTTTTACAC
>JANVCQ010000231.1:10918980-10941388 GCA_025531925.1 Erythroxylum plowmanianum
CAATTAATTTTCTGTTTAAACAAAATCAATATATAAACAAATCAAAAAATTATGCATGGATAATTTATAGTTGTTGATATTGAAATCAAATTTGACGTCGAGTTTTTAAAAACAATTGGCATTCCACAAGTTAATTATAGAGAGTTAAATGTGACCTCAGCAAGCATACAGAACCTTCGAGCTCTGAATTAAGCAATGGGGGTTGCATTTCAAGAAGAAAAATCGTTACTAATAGAAATATGCTTCCGTTACTAAATTATGTTATATTTATCGACGATTAGAGATAAACCATCGGTATACGTCTAATATTTTTTACCGACGGGAAAAGATATCCGTCAAAAAAATCCAAATAATCTACCGATGATTATTAGGAAACTGTCAGTATACGTTCATGTTTTTCACCAATGGAAAAGGACTTCCATCGGAAACGATCCGAATAATCTACCGACAGTTATTGGCAAACCGTCGGTATATGTTTACATTTTTCACCGATGGTTTATCATAAACTGTCTGTATCTACATCGACGGAAGCATTCCTTCTGTCGGTAAATTATGCCGATGAAATCTAGTGGTTTTAGCGACGGAAGTGTCCGTCGGCCAAAGTCATTGGTAAATTATATTACCAATGGAATGTTAACTTGTTCCGTTGGTAATTTCCGTCAATGAACACCCTTTTTCTTGTAGTGTATGAATTAATTTTCGCTTTATTATGATTTGTGTTAATCATTTTCTAGAATTAAATAGATCTTAGTTTTTAGGAAATCAAAAGTCATAAAAAATTTTGAAATTATTTCACTGCGGTCAGATTGGATCTCGACGTGGTTTCTCAACATAAAGAGCATGCAAAAAAGATCGAGGCATCATAAACAAGAGGAAGCTGGAAAAAAAGTCGGGAGAAGCAAGTAAAAGGCGTTCAAGGAGACTTCTGATTCCTTTCTCGTTAAAAGGAGAGCCAAAAAAGGAACTCAACTAAGTAAAGAAAACAAATTGGATATGGAAAGGGTGTGGATGTAAAATTGGTAAAGAGATGGGAGAGCAAAAAATTGGTGGAGATGATGTACAATTACAGGTATTTAAGGTTTATTGTAAGTTGCAACTCTAGTCATGGCAAAACAATTTCACAAAAATATTACCAAGAACCAAGTATTTGTGAATCCTTTCTGTCCTGAAGTCCGAATTATTGCAAGGTTTCAACAGATAAGACAAGTTATAAAACAAGCAGACAACACCGTCATGCCCCTTTTGATAAAAAATGAAAAGGCAGACCTTAAAAGACAACTTCTTTGCGTGCATTTTAAGCTTATTGTGGCAGAACATCTAGCTTATCATTAACGAGTTCTAAAATTCGACATGTTAGACTACCACAGTAGCAAAGGAGAGTAACGACTGTGGTCTACAAAAGGTGTTCGTTGTACAAACCATTCTTGATAACGAGAAGAATAATTTGCTGGAGCTCCTTGATTAAAGTGTAAAATTTCAGCAGTGCAGATAAATACCAGTAGGCATGAGAAAGTATATAAGCTTATTGAGAGACTGTGAAATGTTACCGTCTAGGCTTTATTATGTTGGAATAATTGGAGGAAGCTGGGAAGACAAACAAAAATGAAAAATACTCTATTTATGTGCAATAAGGGTAAGGGAATCAATGCACTAGCTAAAGCTACGTAAGGTGTGAAATTTGGATGTATTTGACGGTAACACGTAAGTATAAGGTCAGTTTGATAACAAAGAAAAAAAGTTAAAAAAAAAACTAAAACGCACTTAAGAGGCTTTTTGCGTATTATCCTTTTATATTTCAAAGCGGAACGCATGAATGTAAATCACATTAGCAAGAGGCAGTATTCATTAAGAGTTTTGTGTTTCACATAATCCTAAGTTCAAATACCCAAGTAGTATTTTAAGAATTTATTCTTCGTTTCTGGCACTTGTTTCTCGCGTGCTCCTAAGTTCTAACACTAATTTTAATTAATGAATAGGTATACGTAGGTAATAAACAGTTGGATTTTGTTATATCACCGTTACGTACAGTATTAAATTTAGTACGCCTAACACTAATATATTCCTCTTAGAATTTGAAGGGCTTCTTTCTCGAGGTCAAGATGTATAAAGTTTATTCTTTTTCTCTATCCTTTTTAGTTGGGTAGAGTTTCCTTAATTTCTCACCTCGCTTACGAATGCACTAGGTTTTGGATAGGCAATGGCCCAGCTGTGCGTATTATGGTTAAAGAGCTCCGTTGTCCAATGTCAATAACTGATAGGATTATCTTATCCCCACCAAAAAGATCAGTGAAATAGAAATATAGAGCAAGAAAAAATTGGTTATCAATATTGTTTTCAAAGGAATCGGATTCGCGATAATAGTCTTATGAACCAAAGAAAAAACAATCCCATATTATTTTGTATAAAGTGACTGACTGGCTTTATTAGTGTGTTAATTGTTATATTGTAGCAGTTGGTATTAGCCAGAACGTTTTGGCCAGACAAATGATTATACTACGTACTGTTGATATTGGTCGTTTTGCTTGAACTTCGGATAAGAATTTAAATTTTAAAAAATCAAACCCCTCCCACTCCCAATGCCCCCTCCCCCAATTTTGGATGTCCAAAGTCAGAAATCTAAATTAGCTAATCCCTAACTATCGTTATCCCTTGCCGCCGTCGTCTCTTGTCGCCATCCCTTGCTGTAGCCGTCCCTTGCCACCGCCAAAATAGCAAATGTTTCACAGCCCTCTAGGAATTGACCAATCAACATAATTACTTAAAATAATTACGTTCAATTTGAAGCTAAAACATAAAATGATTGTAAATAGATGGTTTAAGCACTGTATTATTTTGTGACTTTCTCACTTAGATGGTGGTTTACGCAGAAGCCAAATCTAGATATCGTAAGCAGTGGCACACTAGCGTTGGCAAAGAGCTGCCCTTTGGACCTTTCAAAGTTTATTTCGCATAGTTCAGTTCATGATTGGCCTAGAAATCTAAATTTTGATCAACGTATACTCGATCCTCTCGTTATTATAGTTGATAAATAATTCGTTAAGAGTGCTGTAGAATACTAGAGTTGATTTGATATTATAATCTAAATAAATAATTATCATGTCACAATTAATAATGAAAGCATCTTTAGCATTGCATTTTAAAATTATTCATTATTGAGCATTAAAGTTCACGTACAAAAGCATCCGTTTTAATTCCATTTTAAATGAATTAAGTGACTATTATCTTTTTAAATTTTATTGATTTTTGAGGCCCTCAATCCATCAGTCACACCTTCTTCTCAACTTAACATAGCGGGTGAAAGTGGCATATTAATTAATTTATGTTACTTTATAATACTTCATTCTATATTCCAAATAGATTAGGCAACGAAGAGTCTCTTCGCTTTATCTCAGTTAACTTGCTTGAATTTGTTTGGTGTGAAGGGGACAAAAAAAGAGTCTCAGGGCTATTGGCAACTATAGTGACTGGTTCAGTTTTAGCTGAAAAACTCTATCTCATGTTTGCAATATTAGCTAGATAACTTATCTGGCGTCATTAAAAATACAACGGATCAGAAAGGAAGTGATATCGTGGAGATTGATCGATTGTTGTCCAGTTGGGGTTTCAAGATTTTTTTTCTCTCTACTATACATGACTGCACCTGTTTGTTAGTTAGTCATATAATCTTAATAGCATCTACTGAAGGAATGTGCTAATACTTAAATTCTTTGCTCCTGCTGATGGAATAGCTTTTATTTAATTCCCTTTTATGTATATCTACGTTGTTTTTATGATATTGATATAGGTAATGAGTAACTTAAATTATTATATTGAAAAATGAAATTGAAGTTTATTTTACTTATCTTATTGCATTTATTTCTACGTATAAATAGAGAAAAGTTTAAATACTCTTAATAATTCAACCTCTTTAGGAAGATTCAAATATATAACTTAAACTCATGCGAGATTAGTTCATATTATGAAGAACCATATTATTTATTTATATTATAATAAATATTTGAAAGGTAGGAGAATCACTAGATTAAAGAAATATTTAGTTGGAATCAAAAGTGATGTAGAGTCTTATAAGAAAATTACTCATGGTGTAAAATAAAAAATAAAAATTTTGCTTGAAGAGTATCAAAATGAGAAAGAAAGAAAGCAAAGATTGAAATGTTAAACTAGAACTAGAAGTTTATTCTGCAATAATTAGGATGATACTAATAATACTAACGTTGGAGGATGATACTAATAATACTAAAGTTGGTATTCCTATCCAATAAGAAAGGATTGATGTAAGTGATATGAGGAAAAGAAGAAAATAAATTTCTTAACTTTTTTGCTCAATGAACAACTCCTTTAGTGAAACAATTCCTAGTATATTACAATCCAAAGAAGCAACTCATAATATGAACATGTCAACAACTAGATAGTGATGTGATGCAATTGTGTTATTCAATAGTGTCCACTCTTATTATTAATAGCCTATGATGTAGGATGTTGCCTCTTAAGGTTCAGGGTATAAAGCTCCTTCAATTAATGAGTACAGAGGAAATCTTCTGAGCAACTCTTTTAGTGAAATAAAAAGCTATTTGAGTAAAAGAAGAATGACTTCTAAAACTTATGGGTGTTCAATAATGTCTTGCTAAGAGGATGATGTTTTTAAAAATCAGTTGAAGCATTGATAAGCATAAATTGCATGATATTTTAGTATGTGTTTAGGTTAGAATTGTGTTAGTTTGTTAATTATTTACATTTTAAGTGTTTTTTTTTAATTAGTACAAGTCTTTGAGCTTAAATATTAGATCTTTGAGGTATCTTGATATATTTGTTAGAGTTTCAGAGTCAACATCAAAAAACAAAGCAGTTTCAGAGACATTCGAGCTGAAACAACGACCCATGATCGTAACACAATAGGCCACGATTATGACAGAAACACCAGAGTTAGCCCATAATGGTGACCTACATGTCATGATCGTGATAGAAGCCTAGGACATGGCCCGCGATTGCGGCCTGCATGTTAGGATCATGATAGAAGGCTCGGATGTGTCCCACGATCATGGCCTACATCGAGCAGACGCGTAAACACTAAAAAACGTCAAATTTTGAGAGATTTTTTGGACTTATCAAACTTCAAACAAACCCTAGGGCTGCTAAGAACACGAAAGATATTTAAAGAACAAGATAAAGAGGTAGAGAAAGTTTTTGACATCAGCCACCTTGAAGAAAGCTCATAGAGAATTTATCGATAGATTCAGAAAGAGAAGAAGGAAGAGAGAAGTGGATAAGAAGCTGACTCGAGGTACATCCTGGATAAGGAGTTTCCCGACATCGCTGCCTCCCATCATCCATTCAGATCTTATTTCCTGTTTATTTTTCATTTTTATTATTGTATAGAATTGAGAATAATAGTTTGACGATAGGATTTTCAATGTTGAGATGTTCTAAACTCACCTTTGGAGTTTTGTCTTTGGATTAATAAAATTTGATTGTTTATGTGTTATTGAATTTGTTGTGGATTAATTCTAGATGTGCATAATTCAATAATAAACTGACAGGGTGAATCAAATAAAAAATAATTAAATTGGGCTAATGAGAATTAGGTGATTTAATAGAATAAGAATTAAATCAAATTGGTAAATTGTGCGAAGAGAGTTCTTGCATAGGTTTCTAATAGTTTTTTAGACAATTTCAGAGCAAATTAGAGTTTTGGATAGGTTGTTAATCGAGAGACTGCAACTTCCATAATCTGATTAGGGTTTATAATTTAGTATTAATGGTTATAACTCGAGAGAGAGTAATCAACCATAGGATCGTCTAGAACCAATAATTCAGATAATTCATAATCAATTAGGTTAGTGTTTATGATGAGTAAAATTCCTTTTCTCTTAATTAATAATTATTTTAGGTTGATTCTTGAGTGTGTGTTACAATTGTTGAATTATTAATATTTTCATGATTGATTCTTAATTTGATTTGATTGATTGAATTGAATTCTCATTTTAGTTTCATTATTTTTGAATTTCTGTGATTTATTTTGGTCTTAGATTTTAAGATTAGATTATCCTTCCTCGTAGGATATTGAGACCTTAGGTACTACGCGAAAGAACTGTGTGCTTATGGATTATCGAGAGTATTTATTAAAACATACACACATCAAACACTCGATCAGGCATCTGGCCTTATAAGAAATGTTAATACTCTTTTAGAGATTTTTGATGAAATTGTGAATAAAATTAGTCCGAAAAGTATTATACAGTTTATCATTGACAAGAAAACTACTTATAAAGGAGTTAGGAAGAGATTTCAAAGTATGTATAACTCTTTATGTTGGACCATTTGTGATGCATATTTTATTAACTTGATGTTGAAAAAAAAATAAGATCAGATGCTAGATATTTTCTTATTATTAATGAAATTGTGCAAAAAAATAAGAAAAATGACAACTTTCATTTATAGTTGTACATGGTTTCTAAATGAGATGAGAAAAGAGTTCAAAAATATTAGGAATTTGTATCATCTTGCAATCACAAAATTATCACTTTAGTTTTTTGCTCAAATGAAGAATAAGTTGAGACAAATATTTACAAGTAATAAGTGAGTTACATCTTAACATACTATGACTAATTCTAGCGTGGAAGTTTCTAGAGTTATACTTAAAAATCATGAATTTTAGTCCAATGCCAGTTTTTAATTCGTGTTTGTTAACATTTTATGAGAGTACTTTATCTGACTGATAGTAGTAAGAAGACAACAATTAGTTAATTTTATAATGCCATGAAATGGGCGAAGGAAGCAATCAAGGCTAATATAGAAAATAGGTTTCCTGGTGCATACCTTTTGTTACACTCACTAATGAAAGATAAGAAAGATAAATTTACAATTTAGTTTACTGCTTGGGCATTTTTGAATTTCAGTGTTCATTTTAGACCAAGTTTCGTAAAGAAAATTGAAGTTAGTAAGGTATTGCTATTAGCTATCATAATAATTATTTCACTTGAAATGTTACAAGACCTCATAAACTCACAAATAGAGGTATACAAGGACATGTGAGAGATTTTAGAATACCTATTGCAATATGCTGAAGAGATAAACTTAATCTATGTATATGTTTTTTGGCTTTTAATACTTGTTTAAAATTAATTATCACTTTATTTTGTTTATAATATTAATTTTGTTGTCTTATAGTTGCTTGGTAAGACTAATTTGAAATTAGTGTTTTAGAATTGTAAAACTTTGCAAATTGAATTCTTAGTTAATATGTGAGAGTGATTGGATATGATGAAAGGAATTGAAGCACATTTAAATTCATTCATTCTTGAAAAAAATTAGAATACAAGAGATTAAATGATATGTTATTTATTTAATAGAAGGTTAAACTTTAGGGAAGGCAAGTTATTGTCAACATTATTTTAAATATAATTTATTAATTATTTTATTTTATTTGTTATTATAACTCTTTATATAATAAGTAGTTCTATATATCCAATTTACTTAGATCATATTGATCTTTTAGTAAATTAGATTTTTAAGGAATCCAGTATTATAAATGAGAATAACTTGGATAAAAAAAATGTTAACATATTATTCGGTGCATAAAGATTGAATAATGGTGATAATGAGACTCCTCCTAGTGATGAGGATTTTGTTAATTTGAGCAAATATGTCGTGAAATAGAATTTAGGTTTTTATTTTTTGCTTTTCTTTTAACTTCACTTGTTTTTGGTACTTGTGTTAAATTCTATATATGTAATGTAAATATATAACTTTTAAGTATAGGTATTTTTGTTTCAAATTTCACTTCCCTTTTATTGTGTTCCTCGATACGAGTTCTTATTATTATACTTATGGACTTATATTCTTTTTATTATATGATTGTTTGATATAATCAATTATAACTTTTTAAGTACTTTATATTATTTTTAGTTTTACATCAGTATAAGAATTAAATGATCTCTTTCTTATATTAGTTGTGATTTTTTTATTTATATATGAAACGTAATATTAATAGAAATAAAAAGATATTTGTTATATCAAATTTATATTATTATGATTGTTTTAGGCATGATTGAAGTAAAGTTAAAAACTATATAATACCACATTAAAGGATTATTTTGAAATTTTATAAAATTTAGTAACTATTTTATAATTTTAAAAAATTACCTAAAATGATATCTTATGATATTCGCAACGTTAATTTTAACACACTTCCTCGTGTCAAAAGAAAAATATGAAATAAAAGGAATTCAACTTTTGTCGTTTTGCAAATGCTTCTGTTCCACTCTCTCTTAGTTCAAGAAACTCCTAGTCATATGCAATTGAATTAAATTGAGAACTAAGTATTTATGTTATAAAACAAAATTGCGAATTCTGAATGCCGCCAGATATAATTAGTGGCTTTCGGAGCGTTCCTCCTCCGTAATAGTCTTCAAGCAATAAGACCCTATCTTTTACTACCAACCTTAATTGCTGTAACCTCTTTTTTAAAAAAGAAAAAGAAACTTTGCTATAACCTCTCAACTACGAGGCGGGACTCCTAAAAGCTTGGAGACCTAACCATCCTATTTTTGGACAACAATTTTGTCCCGTCAACCTATAAATACTATAGGCCCATGGTCATCAACGAATAAAGCAGTCGTCCGGCGGACGACGGGACTCCCTCTCTTTGAATCTGTTTTCTTTTTCTTTTCCTTTTCATTTTAATTAACAATGACAACATTGAGGAGGTCCTTCTGCATTCTACCTCTCCTCCTTTTTGCTACATCTGCTCATCTTTTTGATATCAATCATAACTTTTTATTCAATAATGAGAAGAAGATAATGGGACCTCATGAATTGTTTGGAGACCCTTTTGGGAATCCAAATGATTACAAGGGCCAAAATTTACCTGGTGACTTCGACATTCCCAAAGATATGTTGCCGAATAAGGACGCTCAGGAACACTTGCCTGTAACTGGAACAGCCGGAGGGGCTCAGCAATCCATTGCCGACGGTGAAGTTGGCAAGGAAAAGGCGGGTAATGCAAAGAAATATAGAGGGAGATGGGAGCTGGTTTCTAAGAACTCTGGTGTATCAGCCATGCATTCCATTTTGCTTCCGAAGGTTAACAAGGTCTTAATGTATGACGCCACCATTTGGCTTATCTCAAACGTGAAGTTGCCTGGAGGAGAATGCCGTATTCTTAATAATAAGACCGGTGAGAAGGATTGCTGGGCTCACTCGGTTTTGTACGACATAGAGACCTCAAAACTTGAGCCACTTATGGTAATACAAAACACCGTGATTTCACATAACCTCCCAAATATGTTTTTATTGTTGTTTTCCAACATACATACATATATATATCTATATATATATATATAGACATATACGCCGCCTAACATATCCAAATTATATATACATCATTATAACAGTTGCACACAGATACATGGTGCTCGTCAGGAGGTCTCACTTTGGACGGTGATTTCGTTAGTACTGGCGGTTTTCAAGGAGGTGCAAACACTGTTAGATACCTTTCGACATGGAAAGATTGCACTTGGAGAGAATACCCTCCTGCTCTTGCTGCCCCGAGATGGTAAGCAGACAGATAAACTTCTCACTTTTCTTATTTCATGTAATTGAACCAAATCATGGTGCCCGACAATTTTCAGGTTTTGCATGTATGCTTAACTCTTAGAATGTCTCAGCTAGGGGGAAATTTTAATCAATGATGTTTTTGTGACTTTATTAAGGTACTCAACACAAGCAGAATTGGAGGATGGTGGCTTCATTGTGGTTGGTGGCCGTGATGCCTTCAGCTACGAGTATATTCCACCAGAAGGCAAAAGCAACGCAAAACCCTACTTCTTTGAGTTCCTCCGACAAACCAGCAATAAAGAAGAGAACAATTTATACCCATTTGTCTACCTCAACACTGACGGCAATGTGTTCATCTTTGCCAACAGTCGCTCGGTCTTACTCAACCCCAAATCCAACAAGATAGTCCGCGAGTTCCCGGAACTTCCTGGCGGTCACCGAAACTATCCTGCTTCCGGAATGTCTGCAATTCTCCCCATGACACTCACCGCAAATAACCCGCAAGTGGTCCCCGCTGAGGTGTTGATATGCGGTGGCTCAGCACATGAAGATTCATACTCTAAGGCCGAGAAGCACATTTTCTACAGTGCACTCAGGGATTGTGGAAGACTTAAGATTACAGAGAAAAACCCAGAATGGGAAAGAGAACTGATGCCAACTCCTCGTATCATGGGTGACATGATCATCCTTCCAACAGGCCATGTCTTGGTTCTCAATGGTGCGATGAGAGGAGCCTCAGGTTGGGGTTTTGCAAGAGAACCCAACTTGGCACCAGTTTTATACAATCCTAAAGCCAAGTTAGGAAAGAGATTCAGGAAGCTCACAGCATCCAGCATTCCAAGGATGTACCATTCATCAAGCGTTCTGCTACCCGACGGCAAAGTCCTGGTCGCTGGTAGCAACACCAACAACGGTTACATCTACGATGCCATGTACCCAACTGAACTGAGAGTGGAGAAATTCTCTCCACCTTACTTGGATCCCCAACTAGTAGACAACAGACCACAAATTCAGGCTGACAATGCTGACAACAAGCTTTCCTACGGGAAAATTTTCAAGATCAGATTCACCTCAAAAGATTCAAACTTGCAAAAAAGCGATATCATGGTAACAATATATGCTCCTGCTTTTACAACACATGGAGTTTCCATGAACCAGAGGTTGATTCTCTTGCATGTAGTGGAAGTCAAGAACAAGGGTTCGTTCAGCGAAATCCTTGCATTGGCACCACCAAGTGGTGCTGTTGCTCCTCGTGGCTACTACATGCTTTACGTTGTTCACAAGGAAGTGCCCAGCGTTTCCATCTGGGTTCAGATCAAATAAAATGCACTTTTTGCTGATCATTAATTGTTTATTTCTTCCCTGAAATTATAACGAAAAAGTTTGTTACGGAAAAATTTATAATAATAAGCTTCTTCATTTAATGTTCTTTTTGTTTCTTTTTTCTCTCAACCCACGTTCCTTTTACACTTGCTCACCAGTATCAACCGAGCTTCATTAAACCATCCGATTACATAGCCTGAAGTAATCACTACAATAATGTTGACTTTTGGCTACCAAAAGAATCATCGCCAAAAGTATAAAAACCTTGCCTGTTATTTTTAGCTACATTTTCATTTTGTTGCCTAAAATATTATCAAATCTTCGTATAAGCGACATTTTATAAAACGGTCGCTAAAAACATTTAGCTATGCATCATTTCTATAACTAAAAACTATTGATGGCGATTTTAGGAATAGTTGCTAATTGTTTTGGCTATATTTATCTTTCATAGCTAAAAACTATAATTTACGTTTCTAGAATTGTAAATTTATTATATGAAAAGAATGTAAAAAAATAATTGATAATTTGAAGCTTGTATATAAAAAATAAAATATCATTAAATTATATACAATATTTTATTAAAATATACTAAAAATATTGTGAGTATTGAAAGAATAGGTTTTAATTAAAGTAAATATCACATAACTTTACCATTCACAACATAGTCACTCAGTTGTTGTATCTTCATTAATTTTGTTATACAGAAAAAGTATTAAATTTAAATTATAAAATAAAAAGGAATTAAAAGAAAAATATTATAAATTTAATTAGTAGCTTTCACTTTTATCTTCATTGCTATTATAATCTGGGCCAAGTAATTTTCTGAATAACTTATCATACTTGGCTAACTTCATTCGAGATGTTGTAGTTCAGCCTTAGCCCTTAAGTGTCTTGTTTTCCTTTTGAAGTTGTTGAATGAATATTTTACTTGATGAGGTTGAAACATTTGGTTTAGGGCTAAAGCCAAGACCTTTGACATAACCAGAACATGTACTAACCACAGTATTACAAATGTCTTCTACATTGATCTCATTCCTCTCAGATATTGATTTTTGTAACAACTTTTGCATTTTATTCTAAAATTAAAAAAACAATATTCAATCCAAATATTATTAATTACTACCATTTAAATAAATAAACTTAAATAGTAAATAAAATTTTGTACTTACATAGTTATTTTCCACTTCTTCTAACATCCACCCTTTTCCTTCTTTATAGTGAGTGACTTTATCTAGTGTGATCATATCATACTCTTGTCAAAAGTTCCCTTTCACTTTATCTTATGAAAGAAAAATACAAGACACAATAAATAATTTAGTGTTTATTGATATAATTATAACTTATAAACAAATGTCTACATATTCATTTCAAATGACTAAAAATGATTTCGACCATTGATTGTGAGATTTTTTTTATTTTTTTCTCTGTTGACCTTTGCCTTCTCACAATTTTCCTAAATAAAGAAAAAAAATTAGGTAGTCATTAAATCATTTAACAAGATTAATGGAACAAATGTGAAGGGAAAAAAACAAACCTAAACTTTGGGGTCAGTCCAATAGTCGCACAAATTATTCCAATTTTATGGTGACATTCATTCAAGAACATATCTCTATGCCTCCGCATCAGAAGAAAAAGATTTATAATACTAATGTAACTTATAACGACGATCCTTGGTCTTTTGTTTTAATAATGAAGTCACGCAGTTTGAAGCATCAGGATTCTCAATATTGATAATATTCAATTTCAACTGTGAACAGTAAATAAAAGTGTAATTAAGCTTAAAATAAATGAAAAATATTGCATATAGTTTAATATATTGAAAAATTATCATGACTTTATGCAAAGTTTTTTCAAGTAAGTTGTCTTTCTTCAAATCCTTAACATGCTTTAGATAAGATAATTATATTATAGCAATAATCCCAACTCACTTGACAATTTTGCAGATTGGATCTTGTCTCTAGGACGACCTTGCTAAGTATCAATTTGAATTGACAACATGTTATTCATTGCAATTGACAACATCTAGTTTTACCTCTACATTCTTTTTTAATATTAACATTGGAACCTGACAATAAATCAATGATGATAAGAAAATACTAAAACATCTAAATATACATTTGAGCATAAGTCTATTTGTAGTTGTTAAAGATTAACAAACTTATAGATCCCTTTGTATTAGTTGTTTCATTGTTGTTTGACGCAGAATGAGGTTATGTATGACTAATTTCAATGGTGGTTGAGGTAGAATGTTGTTGTTTTCTAGGAATTGAATTGATGACACCAACTGATTAATCTGGTTGAAGTTGCAAATCCCTCTATTTTACAATTTTCATACCTGCCACTTTCTTTCTTTTATTTCTACCAGGTGTCATTATATTAGATTTCTATTAAAAAAAAGTTAGTAACCTTACCATACATCCAATTATCATTATCAACATACATTAAATCATTAACATTAATCACATGAACATAAGTCAATCATCAACAATATGCATTAAAATAAGTTAATCGTCAACAATACATATTGACATAAGCAAACCATGAACAATACATATTGACATAAGTCAACTATCAACAATACAAATTAACATAAGTCAACCATCAACAATAGGCATTAGCATAAGTCAATCATCAATAATACGCATTAACATAAGTCAACCATTGGCAATATGTGTTAGCATAAGTCAATCATCAACAATACGCATTAAGATAGTTAACCATCAATAATATGCATTAACATAAGTCAATCATCACTAATTGCATTAATATAAGTCAACCATTAACAATACGCATTAACATAAATGTTGCTAACATTACCTTTTAAACAATATAAAGGAAACTTTTATTGCGTTCAATCATATCATTAATTGCATTATGATTTGACTCTTCATCATTATTATATTAAGCCAAAGTATGTCATTATCATATTTGTCATTCTCAATATAGTCTTCATATCTTTGTAAGACAAGATTGACTTGTACTTCATTTGCTTATAGTATATTAGGATCAACATCTCTCCTATGGAATTATGATATATCTGCATCTTCTATTTGTAGTTCTTCATTATTCGGCTTTGATTTAATCTTTTGTTATACTTCATCGCCATCTTAACCCATTAGACCATTTTCCCTTTCACAAAAGTCAAAAAGATTTCGATGTTGAAACTTTTGAATAACTTTCCAATTGTTGCCCAATACAGCGTCGTTAAGGTAGAATACTTGCTTTACTTAATTTGTATGCACAAAAGGTTCATTATCATACCATAGGTTACTAACATTGATGCTAGTAATATTGCCATTCAATTTTATGTTCATCCCTTTTTAACCAAAATTAAACCATTTGCACTTAAATAGAACAACCTTTTTATCCTTGATGTAATGCAACTCTATTATTTATGAAATGACACTGTAGAAGTTTTTTTTTGAAAAAAAAAAAGAACTGTAGAAGTTAATAAAATCATCTTTATGTTGTCCCTCAACAACAACCCCATAATTTTGTCTTCTAAATTGACTGTCATGATCTTTTATGTAAAATCTAACTCCATTAACAATGCAAACTATATGTTTTTCCCACACATATGAGGTCCACATGTCAAAGCATATAATGTTGTCGTTATCTCTGGCAATTTATAGTTATGTAACTGTATGTTTTGTAGAAAAAATGTATAATTAGAAGTTAATTTCACCTATAAATTTCCATAAGTTCATATTATATCTTCCTTCAACATTAACAATCCCTTTACTTCTAATCTTATCTTTATGCTCTTTATTTAAAAAAGCAAATAGATGTCAAAAATGACAGGTTGAATGCTATATTTAAATATGAAATACTAAATGAGAAGTAATATACACACTCCATATATAAATCGACTTCCTCACAGTTTTTCAAAATATACTAATGGCCAATTTTAAGTTCATCTTTAGTTAACTCCCAATATTTTCCTGTTTCAAGTGGCCTTACTTTTTAGAGAAAATTGATAAACCAACATCTTGATCAAAATCAAAGTTATGATCTTCTCTATTAAATCTTGTCTTAACGTCATTTAAGTACATAAACAAAATATCAAGCATTTATTTTATATATAAGCCTTTGCAATAGAGCCTTTAGGTCGAGCTGTATTATGCACATATCATTTAAGAGAGCCTAAAAACCCTAAAAAAATATAAAACATTAACAATTCTTACTAACTAATAAATTTTAAAAAAGTAAAAGTTAATATAAATTACTTTTCAATGGGGAACATCCATTGAAATTGAATCGGTCCAAAAAGTTTGGCCTCGTACTATAAGTGAATTGTCAAATGCATCATAACATCAAAAAAAAAAAAGGGGAAATACTAGTTCAAGATTACATAGAATCAAAGCTATGTCTTTTTCCATTTTTTCAAGCTCTTCTACTCTCAGTGTCTTACAACAAAATTCTTAAAAAACTCACCTAATTGTGCCAAAGTTAAGGACACATCCTTGCAAACACCCACAAATTTCGACAAGAAGTAATTATTACAAAAGTAAATGACAATCATGACTTTTCAACCATGAAACTTTTCCATCATTAGCATTGACACAATGGGCTATATTAGATGCATAGCTATAAGAAAACTTAACTGATTTAAGAAATTGACAAAAAGTTTGCTCCTCTTTTTTTTAAACATTTTGTGACATGTAGATGGAATCATGTATGACCCATCATCTCTTCTTTTCAAATGCTTATCTTTTCTTATATTCATGTCTTCCAAGTCTAATCTCACTTTAATTGTGTCTTTATATTTGCCATAAATTCCCACAAAAGTACCTAAAATATTATCAGAAATGTTTTTTCAATATGCATCACAACAAGATTATGCCTCAATAGCAATTCTTTCCAATATGGAAAATTGAAAAAAATGTTTTTTTCTAATTAAGATCAATAAAACTTCGCTTTCACTTTCTAATACTTGGGCATTTACCAAGTGTAAACTCACCTAAATGTGATAGCTGCTCAACCACATCATCACCAAACAAGTGCAAAGGAGCTTCACTATATTCTACTTTGCCATTAAACAATTTATTTCTTCGTCATCTATGCCAATGTTCCAAGTAATGACAATGTCCTATGTAACATATTTTACTTCGTCGCCTCATTGAATGAGTTTGATGGTTGCATAAAGGACATGTCATTTACCCTTTAGTACTCCATCTAAACAAATTGTCATAAGTTGGAAAATCATTTATAGTCCATAAAATAGCCGCATGCATTCTAAATTTTTTACCTTCAACAACATCTTTTAAATTATCAATTAATGGTTGCATGTATACATCAATATCCTTTCTAGGAGCAGTAGATCCTGGAATCATTAATATCACTATCATCTACATCATTATTGTTACCACCATCATCACTTATATCAACACTTCTAGCATTACTTGCTTCATAATGTTTTTTATGATAAATCCATAGAGTATAGAATTTATCTATGCCTCAAATTAGCAAGTGATTATATACCACTTCTTGACTTTGAATGTTGAAATTTAAACAATCTATGCATGGACATTGAATTTCACATTCTAAACCCATTTGATCTTTTACAAATTGCATGAAACTCTTCACTCCTTCTAAGTATTGAGTGGACCATTTCTGATAAGATATCCAACTTTTGTCCATATAGCTATACAATTAAAAGTAAATCATTAAATTATTAAATGCAATTTAAGTTCTAAATAACATAATGATAAATCAATACAATTTGACATACTAAGTTTTAATTCAATCAAACAATGAAATTGAGCTTGGTAAGAATAACAGTGTGAACTCATCTAATGTTTTAAACATGCCTCTTAATTCTAAATCAATAGTTCAACGTGCGCTTTCATTGTTATGAGCTTTGGCAGCTCTTGTTTGACTATATTTGTAAATAAAGTATTGATATTATCATTCCTAGCAAAAAATTTTGGACTTATTATGTTAGATCATCAACATCCTTTTTTAAAAAATACATTAACAAGAAGATTTCTTAAATAAAGATAACATGAAGTTTACAATTAAACTTACTATGTTCAATAATAAAAGCAAGCAAAGAATTGACAGCCACACATGTAAAACAAGTGTTTTGTAACATAACATAAAATTGATTTTAGCATACCTATTAACTATAATAGTCCATGATAACACATCTTTAGTTACCATGTCATGAAAAATCTCTCTGGAAGTAATCAAGGTACCACATTTCACATACATGTCCAAAATAGCATTTATCAAATTCAGACTATGATTTAAATTGCTTTTTCCTATATAGTCATTAATACTATTTCCCACTGTCAAATCTTCAACGGATAAACTAAAAGAACAACAATGACGATGACCTTATTTTGTTTAACCTTACTCATCAACATGGAATTAAAAAGCTCCAAAGCCTCGTTATAACATGTAAGGCCCCAACATATACCCTAGAAGTATTATATCATGTCTAAGCTGTATTAAGAAGTGAAAATAACAAATTAAGTACATCTAAGGATAGTAAGAGACATAATGGTATTTAATGTAAAAGACATGGGTAAATGGATAATTTATTCACTTCGACATAGGCAAACATATTTAGACGTGAAATATGAAAGAAAATTTTTGATATGTTTGCTTGGATTATGAGTGTAATGTGAGGGGAATTGATAAAAGAAGTATTCCATAAGCAAATTAGATGTTTTTGGTTAAATTCAATGTATTTTTATGTTGCTCTTACATGATAAGACCAAAGTTGTTGATTTAGGATATGTAACTTGCTGGATGGATAGGTTCCACTAAATAGACTTTTGTAATTTGTCCATATCTTGGCTTGTATACCTCAAAATTTGATAATTCCAATTAGAGATTAAACTAGAGGCATAGGTATAAAACTTTGATGAAGGAACAAAATTTTGATTCTGCCTCTAAGATTTTTAAATTCTGGTTTGAAGTTGCATTATGACTATTGTCCTTGTTTTCAGATAGCCTGTAGTTTTTGAAGCATAACTCCTGATATAATCAACCAAATTACATGAAATTTATGCCATTAGAAAATTAAGACATAAGAGAATGAAATTAATTAATAATATCATAGGTCAATTTGGGAATTAAAGGAAGAAGAAAGATTAATATAATTTTATAAAGTTAACACATGGACCAATTGGATTAAAGCATGTGTATCCAATAAGATTAAAGCTCGTTTGTGTCCAATAGAATTGTAACATATATTCCAATAGAATTGTAACAAATAGTCAAATAGATTTTAACATGTGGTCTAATGGGATTGTAACATATGGTCTAATAGGATTGTAACATATGGTTCAATGGGATTAAAACATGTGTCTAAAATTAGAAAATTTATGAAAGGACATATGGAGAAGGGAGATGGATGACACTTTGATGGCTTAACTTCATATTTTTTTCCTTTCCATTTCACTTTCTTCATATGATAAGTTATTTTTTTGGGCTAACTTTGGATATAAATGTCTTCAATGAGTTGAAATTTTTATTTAAAATTAAAGGATTTATTTCTTAATTGTTATCAGGTGATTTTCAACACATGGGAGATGAATTTGAATTAAAAAATGCAAGAAAAGCAAAGGTAGTTTGAATTTCTAGTTGGCAAAAAAGTTTTTGACTAAGCGTGGGCAAGTGTAAAGGAAAAGTTGATCACCAAAGTTTGATTTGGAAAGAGATTCAATAGACATATGATTATAATTATTTGGGGAATTAAGTTGTTTTCTTTATATAGGGATCTGTTACCTGATTTTGTGGGGAATTGCATCTGATAAAATAACTTTAAGAAGGGATGACGACCACCCCTTAGAGACATATTATCTTATCTTTCATGTTCTTGTTTTTTAGCTTTTTAAGAGCTTTTTGTATTTTCTGGAAAAAGAGAAGAGATGGAGACCAAATGTTCTTCTTTTCTTCTGTCAAGTTTCATCACTATTATGAGTAGCTAATTACTTTTTCTTGATTGAACAAAACTAATGTTATCATCTAGTATGTGTAAGATTTTCTTAATAAAGTTTATTTCATTGACTAATATTAAGTTTCTTTCTTATTATTTTTCATGATTGAATTGATTAATCTCTAGGGTGCGCAACTAGGAATTGATTAATTTAATTTACAGTGAAATAGTAAGATTTGATGTTCAGTTTTGTTAATCCAAAGTGGTAAATAAGATTACTATCTTTTACGTTAGGGATTGAAATTTGTAAGAAAGATATTTATCTAGACTAAATACATATCGTATCTGTATTGTCTTGCTCATTGATTCTCTTAGTTCTTCAAGCTATTAATTAATCAAACTTAAGATCATATCTAAGTTGTTAGTCAATAAGAGTAATTAGAATACATGTTTCTATTCATTTAATCCTAATAGATAAAACCATTAAATGAGTATTTATTAATAGACTTAAATTTATATCGGAGATCCATACTAGTTTGATAATGTAGGTGACCTGAAACTAAGGTTTGTTCATTAATTTTTCAGATCTAATTATTTTTGTTTAGTTTTAATTTTTGCCAAATTTAATTTCTTAAAATCACATTAATTTAACCCCATCCCAACTTGTTTTAGTTTTAACTCGTGAAACACTTACCAATAAATTCCTCATGGGAACGATCTCAACTCTTCACTAGCTACATATTTCATTATTAGAGTTGGTATTAATTTGGTTGCAGACAACAACAATTACCATCATCCCTCCATTTTTCATTTGGTGGTTCAAACAAAGCCAAAGAGGAAGGAAAGGATAAGCATTAGAAGAATTACTTTGCCAATTTTAAGGCTTGGGACTTCACTTAGTTAATTTCAGTATTTGTGTATATTTGAATGTGTAAAAAGATTCATTTGGATGTGAAATGGTTGTTGGGATGATTCTTTGGTGATATCTTGCATAAAATTGGCTGAATATGATAAGAGAGTATCATGTTGCTGAATTCTGTTTAGGTTTTATTGAACTAGTCATATTTTTTGGGTTATAACTTAGGCTACAAACCTCTAAATTGAGTTATTTTAGTTGCATATGAAAAGTAAGACATAGAACTATAAATATTTAGAAGAGACCCTGAGTTAATTATGGCTTTATGACATGAGAAACTGAGATCTAAAATGGTGACCTGATGCTGCCCTTGTTTTGGAGCATCTTGTGATATTTGGACTATATCTCATGATTGGAAAGTTCAAATGGTTTGATTGTTCATGATTTAGAAACTAGAGACATAGGGGAACAAATGTATAGAATACCTCAATACCTAACTCAAACGTTTTATATATGCATATTAAGGAAAAAATGGTGTCTGTCATGTGATTTGCTTCTGGACTGATTGTTTGCCTATTTTTAAATCACAGTGGGCTTAGGCCAAATTGCACTATTTTGAGTTTGTTTTTTATTTTAATTTTTACTAAACCTTATCATAACCTTTTTGAATGTATATGAAACTTTTCAAACACCTAGAAATAAATGAAATAAGACTTACCATATGGGAATTGGGTGATTGAACATTGGAATTTAAGATTGAGCATAATGCATTCCAAAAAAAAACTTACATGCCCATAAATGATTTGTATGCATATTTATTGCTCATATGTGTATAGTATGATTATACAAGTGTGATTTTGACACCCTTCTAATGTTGGTAAGTTATGACTTGCATGTATGAATGCAAATACAAATTTTACGACTTGAAATGTATATCATATGACTTGTCAATATATGAATTGTGAAATTGACAAATGGTTAAAGGAAATGTTACATTGCCTGCTTTATTGTCTTGGTGGTGGATAGATAGGCATGCCTATAGGGATATAGTATAGCTGCTATAGTTTGACACCAATGGTGTCTTCATTTCGAGGCTATAATGTCTCCACACTTTGATGCCTTCAGGTATCCATAGTTTAATACTTTCGAGTATCCACACTTTTGATATCTTCGGATATCCACAGCTCCCGTTATCCACACTCATGGGAATGTGCAATCATAACATAGAAAGTAAAGTAAATGGTTATAAATAAGGAATATAGCATGACAACATAAATAATTGATATTGATGAGCATTTGCATTTGTATTGTGTATCAATGAGCATTGAATATCAATATTTGGCTTATAAATGAGCATTTTCTTTATATGGAGAAAATGTTAAAGCATATTTACATTATTTACTTTGCTTAAGTATGTCATCATTATTTACATGAGCGTTTTCAATGTTTACTTTATGAATGTGAATTTATGGTATATGAGTTGTGATATTTCTGAATGCATGTGCTTGGCAGATGACTGCTATGAGTGGTCATCCAAACTAAGTATTTTCCAACTAAGCTTTCAAGCTTAGCACGGGTGTTAATCTAGGTCATAAGAGTGAGGTATAAGGAATATCTGCAAGGACCAAGGCTAACAGCTAGGAATAAAAGTAACTTTGGAATATGTTTTGGTTTAAGATGATTGTACATGTAAAAGAGTAAAGGAAATCGTATGTTTTCTTTATAGATTATCATGTAAATATAAAGATGAAATACTACTTTTAGATATAATGTTAAATAATATGAAATTTTGTAATATGTACATGTATAGTATTAAATAGAAAATGTGCGATGACAGTCTTTATAAATGAATAGAAATGTTTGTCGTGACTGTTTGTATAGGAATTTGGTTGCCATGTATATAGGTGATTGCAGGTTTCATATAGGGGGTTTACATAACACACTACAACAAAAATGACATACAGTAACACTTTTAACAATATGTTATAAAATACATATCTATGGTAACATTACATCTTAAAATGTTATGATTCTTAATTTGATAAGTAACACTTTATGATTTTATAACATATAATTTATCATTAATAACAATTTTTTTAAGTGTTACTAAACATTATAAAAGGTTAATATTTTTTGGTTTTTTTCTTCTGATTTTTGAGGTTAATGTTGCGATTGCTCCAAGTTGTCGATGCCCCTGAACCTTTTTTTTTCATCTCTCTTGTTTGTTGTTCCTGTTTTCCCCAGGCTTTGATTTTTCTCTAATCAGTTTTTAAAATGTGTCTTTTAACTTGGAACCTTTAATATGTTCTTACCTGCTTAGAAGCTAAAACCCATTTCTATTGAAGAAGAAAAGCTTCAACTTTTGTGTCTTGTGCATTTTTTTTTCTTATTATAGCCCATTCAAGGATGGAAAAAATTGGGTCCAACTAGTAGACAGTTGAGCCTTACAGTTACTTGATTTTCTACTACAACTTCTCTGGCTCTTTAATCTTCAAACTTTTTTATAATGCTTGTGTTAATCAAAAGGTTTTCTAGTTGCTTGTTTGTGGATTTCAACTTGGATGCTCAGACTGGGGAGCTGGTCATTACTTTTGTTTCTCAAAATTGACGCATCCATTTAGTGTTGTAGATTGCAAAAAGAAGTCTGTACAAAAGTAAATGCAAGTTGTTTGATTGGAGAAGGTCTAATGAACTAGTAGCCGAAGAATGTGTTTCTTCAAATGATCCAGATGCACTTGTTCATCATGTTCCTATTGGCCCTAATGCTATGAGAGTTTGGATAGATA
>JANVCQ010000231.1:10979191-10996581 GCA_025531925.1 Erythroxylum plowmanianum
AACCTCACTTCCCGTGAAAGAATTTCACACCCAATAACACGACCGACTCGTGTTAACCTCAACAGAAGATTTTCTCACACTGTTTGATAATAAAAATAATTGAATGAACAACTCAAGTGATCAATCAACTAAGAACAAAATAATAATATACTTGAGAAAAAGAAGACAACTTCCCGAAAGGTTAAGCTCCATTGAAATAGATATGGAAGTCATCGCAACAACAATAGGCTGACTCACATAAACACCAACACAAAAACCATTGCGTAGCTAACACTGACCCCTGCACTAATATTCCTTTCACCGTGTGTCAAACGTGAGATGCAAATATTCAACTCAAATCAACAGCATGTGCGCAACTATCATCAACACGCAACCTACACAACTTCAGTAACTCCCACGCTATCTTCAGTTGCCGCGCAACCTCAACTTGGTTTCTTCAGCTTGCATGTATAAATTGATTTCAACGCCAACTGGGAGATTGGAAGATGTTCACCCTATTTTGATAGATTTTAGAAGATTCCACCGTAACTCTTATTCACCATGCCTTCCAATAAGACAATCACAACCAAGCAATTGATGTACTCTCTCATCCACGTTTCCCAAACAAGCAATTAATGCACAATTAATGCATATTCTAAGTTGCCTTATCTCATATAAACACCGTAGTCTTTTTCACACATAAAGAATTAACTTTAGCTGTATGTTTTTCTCCTTTTCTATTCACGCCCACATCAAAGCAGTATATCCATTCATTAACAATTCCACTTGTGAGCTACATACACGTCAACTCCATTTGCCACACAATCACACTAGAGATAGACTTCTGTCGAAGGTAGGAGATAATGACGACACCCACAAGAGATATATACAATCCCACAAAATCTGCAGTAATTTAATTCCAATATTTCGATGATGATAGACTCCATTAAATCAAAAAAGTGGGTAATATTTGTGTAATGTGAATTACACTAAAAAATGTCCATCTTGTCCACGCAAATATACAATAGTCCAATAACCAAACCACACCAGCTCATTTACGATTTGGACTTCAATTAAAACACAAACTCCACCCATCGTCATCAATCCAATTAATAATTTTAATTTTCTTATATGTCCAACTCAAAATGCCAAAACCAAACAAAGAATATATAAAATATATTCTAATACTTAGTAATGCCATTCGGCCTTACCAATGCCCCATCCACCTCTCAAGCCTTGATGAATGAGGTGTTTCATGCCTTTTCTGCCATTTTGTACTTGTTTTCTTTGACAATATTTTGATTTGCAGCAGTGATTGGGAGAGTCATTTGATCCACTTGAGAAGGGTCTTCGCCTTAGTTCGTGCGCACAAACTTTACTTGAAAAGATCGAAATGCAGTTTTGGGTCACCCTCCGTCGCATACTTGAGCCATGTTATTTCAGCAGCAGGGGTGGGCGTTGATACAAGCAAGGTTCACGCCATTCTTGACTGGCCCCAACTGCAATCAATCACTTATTTGCATGGATTCTTGGGTTTGGTAGGCTACTACCGCAAATTTATGCGTGATTATGGACAATTAGCGGCGCCATTGACTAGTTTGCTAAAAAAGAACTCCTTTCAATGGAATGACAAAGCATTGCAGGCCTTTGACAAACTTAAAACTGCTTTATCCACAGCACCTGTATTGCAACTACTTGACTTTGAGCAAGAATCTGTCATTGAATGTGACGTATCTGGTGGTGGGATTGGAGCTGTTTTGTAATAGGGTGGTCACCCTATTGCTTTCTTTAGTCGTCAACTTGCGAATCGACACCAGAAATTGGCCACGTATGAGAGGGAATTAATTGGTTTGGCCAAGGCAGTACAGCATTGGCGACCTTATTTGTGGGGGCGTTCATTTCTTATTCGAACTAACCACTTTAGCCTCAAATATTTACTGGAACAGCGGTTGACTACCCCTTATCAACAACATTGGCTTGCAAAATTGATGGGGTATAACTTCACCGTCGAATACAAGGCTGGTTCCTTGAATAAGGCGGCAGATGCCTTATCCTGTCGGCCCTCGGAAGGCCCAGCTATGTTTGCCATTAGTTATCCTTGCAGCTCCTTCTTGTATTCGCTTAAAACAGATTTATTGGGCTCACCGGAATTACAGCACTTGTGTCAAAAAGTACAAACTAGTGACCTACGGGCAAATTGGTATCTCCGTGATGATTGGTTGTTGTTTAAAGGCCAAATCTATCTCCCACAGGACTTCCATTGGCTGTCGGCTATACTTGCAGCTTACCATGATAGTTTTCATGAAAGAATTCAAAAGATTTTACATAGGATTCGAGGGGGTTTTTACTGGAAAGGCATGCAGACAGATATTGCTACATATGTGGCAGCTTGCCCTATTTGCCAACGTAACAAATCTGAGCACCTCAGCCCCGCGGGATTGTTATAGCCACTACAATTACCATCACAAGTTTGGGCAGACATCCCCATGGATTTTATTGATGGTCTACTGAAATCATGGGGCAAATCCGTATTATTGGTAGTGGTCGATAGGTTTTCGAAATATGCCCATTTCCTTCCCTTGGCGCATCCGTATATAGCTGCCTGCGTTGCTCAGGTTTTCTTTGACCAGATTGTTCGCCTACATGGGATTCCCGAGACAATTACATGTGATAAGGATGTGGTCTTTGCTAGCATTTTTTAGAGGGAATTGTTTCGTCTTAGTGGTACTAATTTACAATTTTTTTCAGCTTATTACCCTCAGACTGACGGACAAAATGAGATAGTTAATAGGACAGTTGAAATGTATCTTCGCAGCTTTGTAGGGGATTATCCTAAGAAAAGGGTTGCATGGGTGCCATGGGCAGAATTTTGTTATAACACCTTATTTCATTCGGCCCTTCAAGCCACTCCTTTTAAAGTGGTCTATGGTCGAGATCCACCCCGCTTGCTCTCTTATACTGCTGGTTCTACTAGAGTTGATGCTGTGGATGCTGCATTATTGGATCGAGATCGAGTTTTAAAGGATGTTCGGGATCGCCTGCTGTTGGCTCAGTAGCAGATGAAGGATTATTATGATAAGGGTCATTGTGATGTGGAATTTAAGGTATGAGATTAGGTATGGTTGCGTTTGCATCCTTATTGTCAGCTTTCAACAAGAGTGATGGGATATAGTAAGCTTTCTCCTCGGTTTTATGGTCCATTTTTAATTTCTCGCCGCATTGGACCCGTTGCATACGAATTGAAACTGCCAAGTGAAAGCCGTGTCCACAATGTTTTTCCTGTTTCCTTACTAAAAGCCTTCAAAGGATCTCTACTACTACCTATTACGGAATTACCTTCCACAACAGAAGACCGAGTTGTTCTCCCACCTTAAACAGTCCTACGTGGCCGTTTAAACAGGGGAAAGAAGGAGGTCTTAGTTCAGTGGGCAGGGCTGCAAGCACAAGACACTACTTAGGAAGACCTATAGCAATTTCAGCTGTCCTTTCCTTCCTTCGAGCTTGAGGACAAGCTCTTTCAGCGGGAGGGGAGTAATGTTGTGGACGCATTTGTAAGACAGACTTATATGCGAAAATCTCGTGGAGTTGGAAAACTTTGATGCGTATATGTTGTTTTTATTATTATTATTAATAAGAATTTGTTAGATGTTAGGTTAGTTGCATTTATATTTTTATTCTCTAGGAATCTCATTAATTCCTTGTTAAGAAGTCTTCCTATATAGGACTTCTATTTTGATATTAAGTCTTGCCTATTTAAAGGCAGATAAGAGAAATAAAGAAGATAAGTCTTATTTTATCAAAAACAGAGATTAGGATTTCTCTCCAACGAGTTCCAAGGTTTTGGTCTCCCTTAGAGCCGAATTTCTTTTCTTCCTTTCAAAATAAGCAGGAAGAAGAATTCTAACAAGAACAGGAATATAACAGAGTGGCAAGGTTACTCTGTACATCGTCCTGTAACTCGATCCATGTCTAAGGGACCTAACATAATACAGTGTAACTCGCACAAACACACACACACACATATAAGACAAAATGATAGGAAAACAGATACTGAGTTCTCTATTAAGCTGCTAATTCAAGGCAAGTCTCAGGCCATCACAAGCACCTATGCTATCTTCAACATATCTTAAATTCTTCTTGTACCTCTTTGAACTTTATAATAAATAATCACACTCTAGTTTCGTTTGCTGGATTCAATATTATCTAGCCATGCGTCCAGAAACCAAAGGGGATACTAATCCTCAAGGATCATCATGACAATTTCAGGTGGTACTTATATAAAATTCCTAAACTACGAGATGAGGGGATAGCTTATTCAAACAAACAAGTAACGAGGGTTTATTCTAGCTTATGCAATGCAGATAACTGGACAACAAGAGGTGGACTATTTAAGATTGATTGCAGTGGTGCACCCTTTATAGCAACTTACCGTCATTTTTTGGCCCTGAGCTTGCAAGTGGAATGGACCGATCAGCATCAGTCAATGTGCAGTTAAAAGTTAAAAACCCTGCTAATTGGTGGACATTACCCACATACAGCCAGTTAACCCTGCCAAACAGGGCCAGATGAAGTGGGTAAGAGATAACTACGTGATCTGCAACCACCGCAAAGACACAAACAGGTTTTAAGTGAAAGGATCAAATATTGCATTCTAGGATGCATAAGTTGGCAACTTCTTCTTCTTCTTCTTCTTTTTTTTTTCTCTCATGACCGCCAAACAATTGAGACTTAATGTTGCAACCAATTTTCTTTGTTGATCATATTGATTTTATTCTCTTTCACTGTCAATAGGGGTTGTTTTCTACTCCATGTTTCTTCACTACATTACATTCTTCTCATTCAGCGATGTCTGTGTAACCCCACATCTTCGAGACAATCCCGAGATCAGAAAAGAACATTTCCCTTTAATTACCCGAAAATGAACACCCAAAGAAAGGATCGTACTCCCCCCACAAGCAATTTCTATTACCTTTTACAACAAATGAAAAAACAACATAAACAGAACCTAAATAATCTTTTAGAAAGTGATCACAACATAATAGCTGCCTAAACCAACTAGCAAAATACTGAAAAAGAAATAAGTATACCTTCCAACCAACAACAAGCCAAGAACCCAAAATCATTTAATCGTATCATCTAAAGAGCATCAAGCAGTCACGCAATACAAAGCCAAACGCCTAGCACAATAAAACCCATACCCAGCAAAGCGAACCCAACACGAATCTCTTCCCCCAAAAGCATCCCGAACACAGCAGTCGCAGCAAACGTCGTCGCATTGGTGACGGGAACAGCCAGAGAAATTGGGGCGTCGCTTAAGATGGCGAAGAATGTAGCAGACGCCGAGAGGTTGATCAAGAAAGGAACCGAGTATTGCCAGAAGAACAGAAGGCTAACCCAGTTCTTGACCGCCGACATAATTTTCAGGTGGAGTTTTTGCGAGTTCGATGGCGGTGACGATTTTACCGACTGACGATCCCAGAGGAGTGTGCCACGGCGGATTAGGGCGTTGGTGGCGCCCCACACTAGGCCTATCGCCACCATCTTCTGGACGTCGTCGGACAAGGCCGGTGCCATTGGTGAGTCCGGTGAACTGATATTTATTTATTTATTTTCTGGAATTTCGTGTGTGCTCTCTTCCCCTGCGCGAGTCGCGGTCAACTTATTACATGAATTTCACCAGGTTAATAAACAAACAATAACTGTTGAAAATTAATTAAAACGGAGCGCCTAATAATAAACGATGTAATTGTTTCTTTTTGTAGACTGGTAAGTACCCTCGCAAATTTATGTCCGTGATGGAGTTAGATTTTTTTTTAATTCATCATTAAAGAATCGAATTATTTTAATTAGTTTATTAATAAAAATTTTAATTCAATTAATTTTTATTTTATGTGATTTATTTTAAGAAGATTAGTTATCAATCAATTTATTTTTATAAACTATAATTAATTAATTAATTTTTATTCAATAATTTTTTGATAAATGTTTAAATTTTAGAATTTCATTTAATTATATTTAAATTTTGATATTTTTATTTAATTTTTACCTATTATATGTAATATTAATTGAATCTTTTTAACATTAATTTTTTTATTTATCCAATTTTTAAAATATTAAATTTAATTATTAAATGTAAATACATTATAATTGATCTGACGATGAGTTGGAATATTTTGAATGGTCGAAAGCATTTTTCTTTGAAGAATATAAATATTAGCTAATAAATTAGTCCTCCCTCCTCCCTTGCCTCTGCTTTTACTTTACATGCAACATACGATCCACATGTACTCTGTAGGTCCCACCAAACATATCTTAGCAAGATAGCGTTAACCTTCACTCTAAGGCCAAAACTGTCAGATTAATTATACATTCATCTGACGTGGCTAAATTGTGCCGTTTCCTATCTGATAATTTCAAAAGAAAGAAAAGCAGCGCCGTTTGCATGAGCATATTAAATGCCTGCCGCCGCGCGCACCACAGTGACGCCCGTCCTAATCTAATGTAATGACTGCCGTTACCTTTTCTTTTGTTAATAATGATGTCTATTAACTCTTGGAGATCTTTTTAAATGTAATATTTATTTTTTTTAAAGAAAATAGTACCATCAAATAATGTGAGAAAAGAAGGTTTAAACATGACGATGATGTATGTGATTGTGACGATAAAAATTTTAATTTCCAGAATAACTTACAATAATTTCAATATAATAAATTTTAATTTTCTTTGAATATCATTGAACTTATTATGTATATAGTAATTAATAGTGATATTTCTATTTTATTTGATTACTCTAATTGATATTTTTGTTGTCGAAATCTGCAATGGCTTTGTAGTGCTAGTGCTTAATTTCCAAATCTGAATCAAATTTATGAAAAATAAATTAGCCATTTCTTTATATTATAATAAAGGAGCAAATATAATTCATAATACGTTGGGCTACCCGAAAATACCCGGTATAAGTTATAACGTAAGCAGCCAACTCACCAAATCCAGCCGGCTTATATGTTTAGTGCAGCCACTGTATTAAGTCACCATTTCTGTCCGTGGTTTTAGTTTCTCACACACTCCGAGAACTCTCTTCCTAGTCTCTCTTTTTTCCCTCCCTCGTCAACACCCAAACAATCATATCTATTATTCAATTCTCTGTCTCTTTTCATGCTCCATCCCTAGATGGAAAGATTCGTTGGTGGCAAGTTCAAGCTTGGCCGCAGGATCGGCAACGGATCCTTCGGCGAGATCTTTCTCGGTCAGTCTTTTTTCCACTACACTCACACATCTCTGTTGCTATTTGCTATGTTTGCTACATGATTGATTATCGTTATGGTGTTTTTCCCTTTGGCAGCTACACATATCGATACGTTCGAGATCGTAGCGGTTAAGATCGTATGTTCCTCTCATATTTTGCATTTGTTTTGGGGGAGCTTTAAGCTGATCTCGCTGTCGATTTGTTAATCTTTGTGTTTATTTGCTAGTTCTTGATTTGTGTTGGTTTGCAGGAGAATACTAAGACGAAACACCCTCAATTGCTTTACGAGGCTAAGCTATATAATATTCTTCAAGGAGGAAGTATGTGTTTGGATTGACTGGTTTGTTTTGGTTACAACTTTTGGAGAAATGAGTATGCGTAATTTTATTGTGCTTTTTTGGTAGGCGGAATCCCTGGGATAAAATGGGCTGGTGTTGATGGGGAAGAGAACGTTCTGGTGATGGATTTACTTGGACCAAGCCTTGAGGACTTGTTCGTTTATTGTGGGAGAAAGTTCTCTCTAAAAACAGTGTTAATGTTGGCCGATCAGATGGTAAGTTTGACTTGTTCATATCATAATTAGTCTTAAGATCAAAAGCAGATACTGCCACTCCGTTCTTCACAATTGCTTCTAACTACTCTACTCTTTATACCTTATTTCAGTTGCTAATTATGTTTCCTATCGGTATGAAGTTTTCCAAATTAGCTCTTTCATGATTGTGCTTTTTCAATTGGGAGATGTATATCTAACTCGTTTATGTACGTAGAACTGTTTCCTAATGATATGTTCCCATCCCTTTTTTCCCCCAGATTACGAGAATAGAGTATGTTCACTCCAAAGGATTTCTGCATAGAGACATAAAACCTGATAACTTCCTTATGGGTCTTGGCCGGAAAGCTAATCAGGTAATGATTTATGATGCCTTATTGGTGTTTCTATAGACTTATTATCAGGTATGTTGTTCTTACTGAATTGCTCATTTCAGGTTTACATAATTGATTTTGGGCTTGCAAAACGATATCGAGATGCCACAACAAATCGCCATATACCTTACAGGTAACTGTTTGCTAGTTAATCATTTCCTACTCTTTTATATAGTAAGTCTTCGTGTATGCTGACTGTGGCTCATGAGATTCCTATTATTTTTGGAATTCATGAAGATAAAAAGAAGATGGGGGTTATGAAATGTGAATTTACCTAACCCCTTCTAACTGCCTTCTTCTTAGGGAGAACAAAAGCTTAACTGGAACTGCACGTTATGCCAGTTGCAATACTCACCTGGGAATTGGTAAGCCAAATTATAGTCTTCTTGAAATCAAGTTAAGAGTTTATGCATTTAGATACTCACATAAACGTGCTTAGTTTTGTTTTGCATGAGCTTCCATATAACCTCGTTCATTCCTTAATTGTAGAGCAAAGCCGCCGAGATGATTTGGAGTCACTTGGTTATGTTATGTTATATTTTCTTAGAGGAAGGTATGTCTTACTGTAGATTGGTTTCTGGTATACCTAATCTTCTATTCACCTCAGCCTGGATAGTTGTTTCCCTATCTTTGGAAGCAGTATTATTTCTGATATTAGAATAAAATCTTAGGTTGTGTGCATATAGGAGTTTTGTGATTTGAGCTGACGAAAGTTCTTTATGTAGCCTTCCATGGCAGGGCTTAAAAGCTGCCACAAAGAAGCAGAAGTATGACAAAATTTGTGAGAAGAAATTATCAACTCCTATTGAGGTTCGATCCTATTGTGGAGAATATTCATTAGGACTTAAGGTTTCAATTTTGTCACACATTAATTTCTTTACAGGTTCTGTGTAAAAATCATCCAGTGGAATTTGCTTCTTACCTTCACTACTGCCATTCACTTACATTTGATCAGCGACCTGATTATGGATTTTTGAAGCGTCTATTTCGTGACTTGCTTGTACGTGAAGGTATTGATGAGTTTGGATTTAATCAACACCTGTTTGGTTGAGCTTTTGGAAGGTAGAAAAGCACTTTTTTCCACCACAAAAGCTATTTTGAAGAACAATGAGTGCTTAGTTGTAAAATTTAAAAGCGCTTTTTAAGTAGAAATGGCTTTTGTAAAAGCTAAAATATAGCTTTTGTAAAAGCTAAAATTCAGTTTTTTAAGAAGCTCAAATTTAGAGCTTTTCAAAAAAGCTCTTTATTTTAGCTTTTTCAGGTAGACTTTACTTTTATTATTTTCGATGTTTACGTTTATAAAATATAGTTAAAATTAATAAAAGTGCTTTTTATTTTTATGTTACCATGTCTACTATATGAAGCTCTTTAAAAAAAGCTATTTTTTTAATTAACAGTCAAACAGTCAATTGGCTTTTTAGAAAAACTCTTCTCATAAAAGCACTACTAACAAATGCTCTACTGATATAAGCCCATATAAACAGGCACTCAGTCTATAATATATTAGGACAACCAAAAATTTGCATTTCAAGATCTACCAGGATACAACCACTACAACTTGCAAGAATTGCATTCAATTTTGAACCAAGATTTTGTACTGAATTGGAAGAAAAGCAAGCAATTTTTTGCAGACCTTCACGAAATCTGTTCACTCTCCATATCATAAAAAATACAATTGAATACATCTTCTTGATTAGTATTTTAGTGGGAATCTTCATGATATCTGTTGGCAGGATTGGAATTTGATTATATATTTGATTGGACCATCATCAAATACCAGCAGTCACAGAAGGGAAGAAGTCAGCCTCGCTTGTCGGTCAGTAACTTGCATCTTCTATTTATTTTAAAACTCATGCTACAATTGATGCATGAATGTGGCTTCAAGTTTTATCTCTGCATAAAGAAATGCATTTTTAGTTTAAAATTGGGGAATAGCCATATAGAAGTCTGAAATTTTAAAGTTCTCATATCACAGCCAGTTCCTGGAGCAAGTAGCAGTCATGCAGTTCCAAAAGACGTGGAGAATTTTCAAGGTCAGAACTTGCCTTATGTTGTCTGCAGATATTCATGACTGAAATTCTGTCTTCCGAGAAAGAAAGAAAGGAAAAAAGGTGGCCTAGGATAATTATGAGTTCAATGACTTTCTTTAAGTCGAATCCATGGTCTACATACTGTTAAACGTTTGAGAAGTTTTAAAACAAACCTTTTAGATTTATCAGTCCACACAGTTCAATCATCTTGGTACACAAAAAAGCCAGTAGTGAGAAGTGCATTTGAGTGAAACAACCATCTTTAGATTAACTATTCCACACAGTCCAATCTTTTTATGCCACACGGAATAGGTGCTGAAAAGTAATTAGTAGGAGAAAGCTTTATCATCATTAAAAATAATCCAGTGGCTAGCATGGTAAATTCACAGTTATGTGATAGATTATGTCCTTAAAAATTTTACCATTATTAAGTGAGTCTTGATTTTCCATTTGCGCCATAGTTATTATATTAGCTGGTTTTTAGCTGATCTTACATCCTTGTTGGGGAACTAATATGAGTTGTTATGACCTGCAGGAAATAGTAATCCTCCTTACTCGTCTGAGGTTGTGCGGTCTTCTGGTGCTGGCATACGAATGGAATTGAAATCAGAAGCAGCCAAAAATTTTATTTCCGACAGTCAGATTGACAAGCATGTAAGTATGAGCCAAGCATGCAGATTGTGTATAGATTACTGATAAAAATTCCAAAGACCAATTTTTTTCTTGATAAACCTTGTCCAATTTTGCTATGATTTTACAGAATGAAGTTTTAATTTAGAACTTCTAAGGTTTATGTGTCTTCTAGAAGTTCATTTTCTGACAGGGGCTATCTTTAAGCTGTTTCCCTATATTGCATCAAATTTCACTAAAATGCTGAAAATTTGACGGATTGAAGACCTATTCTTTTAGATGGCAGGTGAGGCAAATATACCATCCACCTCATATTCACTTGCTGGCACTTCGATAAGAAATTTAGCAAAACCTATCATTCAAACTGAAGCACCAAATCCTGGTCATGGAAATAACAGTAAAATTGGCCCCCCAAGCAGTTGGATTTCAGCATTGCAGCGCCATAGTGCCAAGTGATCAAGATGGTAAACTTATTGTCAGTGCATTTGAGTGAAGTTCAATACTGCCTTTTTCTATGGGAATCCTGTTGTAGAGTTGCAGTTAACAGCACGGCGGCCAATTATCATGCAGTATGATTTTACTGTGATCTGGACTAGAAGATTCTTGGATAACTCAGTAGAGGGAACAAAATCTTTGGTGACACAGGATGGTGCCTTCCGTTATGTTTCTCATCAAGATGGTTGTTAATGCATTTCCTGGGCTCTGATACACTTGTTACCTGATGAAACTTGGTTGCATTACTTTACAAGGTGACTACAGACACGTTGGTTGTCATAGGATACCAACATAAGTTTGGTTCCTGGGCTGTGTATATAGATGTCGTAATTGACTCATAAAGATATTGTATTTGTGCCTCCATGTGTGAAGAATTAAATTTGAAGCTTTTATCCATCAATTTCTTCTTTTCATCACCAGACAAGACAGTTTCTTTTGGCCAATTAACGTCTTTAAAAGTTGCTTGAATGGTATTCATTTCCCGGCTCTTAGTATTTTTGATGTCATGGAGACTTGAGAATGTCCATCTCCTGTTCACTTCTTCCAAATTTCTCAACCATAGTGTAGAAGATGTAAAGTTGATGCATAATCATTGGTCACATATGGGATGCTTCAAATTGCCACAAAAACTAGAATGTTATCTAGGCATTCCGGCAGCTACTCTTTTGCAGGGTTAATTAAAATTTCTTGCAAAATGCATTGGTAATGAGCAAGATCGCTCTTCAGTTGATTGGCTATGGTCAACTATTTTGGAGTTCAGTTGCTAGCGGAAGGTTATAGCTCAAAATACTGGTAATTGCTTTATGCATTAGGATTTTGCCTAGCTTGATCTCAATTATCAGCTACACAATAGCTCTTTCAAATTCTTATTTGCTTCAAAACTTTTCAAAGGTGATGTGTTTAGTAATATTTCAAATTCCTTCTGTGCATTTCTTTCCAAATTTTAATTTGGTCATGTTAGAATGCTAATGCAGAGAAAATGACCTTGACTGACTTTTATGATTATTTATTCCACCTCCTTGCCAACATATGGAAATAGTTGTTAGATTCTTGCAATAATTTGTTGCTTGACTTTCATGCTTCCTGTTTCAATCAAATATTGTCCTGCATTTGCTCTAGTTTTAACATAGAAGAGAAGTTTGCTAGCTAAAAAGAACCTATGTAAACTTTCCTAGCGAAAAAAAACCCATGTTTACTTCAGCTTTATTTATTTGTCTGATGTTTTGGTCATCACGTTGGCTAATAGTTTTATATATCCCTCTCAATTATCAAGTCATACTTTCTAATTTGCAGGGTTCCTCCTCCCATGGCATTTTCTGCGGCAACAAATTTACAACCAGGAACTGGTAAGGAGGGATGTCATATGAAGTCTGCTAACACTTGCCTTTGGGTCTTTACTACTACTTGTCACAAGTATGAGGCTGCCCATCCTCTAATCAGTGGACCATCTTCTGATTAATTGTGTTGTCATGCTCACTGGTGGGATATTGGAATCCATTGATCAGAGGTTGCATTCTCAGTTGAGTTGCTCTTGACAACAAACTATGCATCAAATACAATCCTCTGAAGGAGAATACAGTCTCTTATTCAGGCAGGGAAATTAGGATGTAATTTGATTGGAATGAGAATACTGGAAAGAATCAAGGAAAGGAAAAGTAGTAGGATGTCAGATTGTAGCTGTTTGGGAAAACCATCCAAGTATTAGAAAATATCCTTATAGTCAGTTGATTGATTGGACAAGGTCATTGGTTTCTGGGTTAATACCGAAGGTAAATGGACAGGTTTGGCGAAGGAAATTTTTGTGGCTTGATCCAGTTGAAAAGTGCAAATGCTCGGATGATTCTGTTTCTGCTACCATGACAGTGAATAAAGTTGCTCTCTTTCAGTGCTGTTGTTGGTACTGCTTTTTAATCTTGTAGGCTGTCAACAAACAGCTGAAGAATGCAAGCTGGAATGTTCTTAGTGCAAGCTCAGGCAATTGCAGAAGCAAGTGTTCGACGTTGAAATGGATTAAGGCATAGTTAACAGTTAAAGACATCGAGAAATTTTTATATCAGGGTAGTACCGCACTTTGAAACACTTGGGACCTTCTCTAAGACCCCATTTTGTTTCACATATGGTAAGAAGGATATGAAATTTTAGGGTCTTCTCTATTTCAACCCCATTTTGTTTCACATATGGTAAGAAGGATATGAAATTTTAGGGTCTTCTCTATTTCAACCCCATTTTGTTTCACATATGGTAAGAAGGATATGAAATTTTAGGGTCTTCTCTATTTCCTTGACTAGCCTCTTCTCAGCATTTGCGTTGTTCATCTTTTTAGTTATGCCTGGCATTTGGGTTTTGTGGAAACGTGGCAGGTTGATCCAGGACTTAATAGAGATTATGGGTTTCATTGAAGAGACTGCGGAAGGTATCATTTCGTGTTTTTAGAACCTTAGCATTCAATATCTCCCAGCATGTTACTATGCACTATATTTTCGATTATGTTCCATTTTGTGTCGAATCCAAAGTAGGCATCTGTTGGTCGTCTGTTTCTTTTAGGAATGTGAAATAATTGAAGTCTGCTAGATTATTCTTTTGATTTCAAATGATGTATAATAATCTAATATCAGTTTCTAAAATTTTGAAAACATTAACTGAAGTTCGAAATATAAAATATTATGCTCTCTAGTCATTTAGGAATTTTGAAGCTGATCTTCACATCCTAAAATAGTGCAACTAATCGATAAATGCTCGCAATGGGGGGAGCATTAATATGGTCTTGAAATTATGAAGCTTGTGCAAAATAGCAGTGGATAACTATTTCTTAAGTTACCGCAAGAACTTTAAACCTATTCAGCACGAAGGTTCGCTGTAAATGGTTTGGATGTTTTAATACTACGCATCAAAATTTAGGTGGATAATGGTTGTCGGCCACTAACTTTGTGGGCCATTATATCATGGGTTTTCTTCAAATTTGTGGGCTTTAACTGGGTCCTTGGATCGGCATTAGGATTAGTTTTCTCCGACGCAAGGATAAGCTCTCTCCCTCGTAAGGATTTCTATTATAAAATCACCAATAAAATCTTGTGTAGCAAAGATAATTTCCTTTTTAGTCAAACACAAAGTCCTTTTTATATAGAAGAGGTAACTGAGTCCCTTTTCTAAAGAGGTGGTAGGATGCTTAGGCCTTACGTATGTATCTATATAGTTTCGCAGGATGAAATTGGCCGAGTGAAATGTGAGGTCCCAAGGTCAGGTTAATGTGGGGCAAGTTCTTTGTCCCTTTTACGCTTGGTAGTTGGCCAAATTGGGCTCAAAAATATCTAACTAAGTTAGAGTTTAGCTTGAGTCCTAATTGGGCTTGAAACATACAACTTAATTGAGCTTTAGGTGGTCTAAAGCCCAATTGAACTATAGGCCAATAGCTCAAATCTAAGGCTCAAACAAACCTAAGCTTGTTTGCGCTTTGGTTATTAGAAACTTGATTATGTTTCGATTAATTTTTTATTATTTAAAATTAAATAATTTTAATAAAAGATTTTGTCTAAATTTTTAATAATTCAAACTGCAGATCATATTTATAAGAAATATTATTTATTTTTAAATAATTCATAAATAATACAAACACTATTACTAATTATTTTAGATATATCAATGAACATCTCCATGTAAATTTAAAACAAACAATAAAAATACGTTTTGTGTAAATTAGTAAATAATTAAATATATTCGTAACAACTATTACAGTGCTATTATCAAAATCATGTTATTTTTAAAACAAGGAATTATCATATTACTATTATTATCCAAATGAAAAAAAAAATTAAAAAGGATCAATTATAGCTAAAGATTAAAGTTGAGTTATCAAACAGAGACAATACTATGGTCAAATCCACAGTAAAGGAGTTAGCTAATCGTTATGATCTAGATCGTTAATAATTCACACCATTTCTCTATATATAAAAACATTATTAACACATGATAATAATAATTAAATGTACCTTTATCATTAAATATTTGTTCGAAAATTAAATATACCTTCATCATTAAATATTTGATCGAAACAAATATTTAATGATGAAGGTCTATTTAATTATTAATTATCATATGTTCAATATTTATTTGTTCGAAGAAAAGAGTCTATTATAAATATCTCCATTATCTAACTGACTTCGGGCGTACATAAGGGGATTTACAGTATTAGGGTGAAGTCAAACACAACGAGAACTATCTGACCGCGAGTATTGAAAGCAAACTTCAAAGTAGCAGTAGATATTGGAATTGTTAAGAGGTTTCACGCAATTGCTTGCATGATTGAAAAAGTAATTCCTTGTGTCTTCCCCTATAGTAATACAGATTACACATTTCCAACCAAGGTTATAACACCTGCTTCTAAATAGTTCTCCAACTCCATCATACTATAAGAATTCCTAACCTTTTTTTAATGAATTTTGCAAATTTGGGACTCACACTAGTATATAAACAATAGATAAAGCTAAAGTTAAAGCTAATACTAAAATATTACGACCCTCATCTTTGTCCAATCTTAATTGATAATCATTAAACGAATCAAAACAAAATTATTTAATGATATGAACATGATCTTTAGCCTAATTACTATATAACTTTTGATAATAAAAATATAACATCTCCATCTTATATATCTATTCAATACAAAAATGACTATCATAATTTATCCTATTATGTGCTAATTAGAATTAAGTTTCTCCATCATCTACTATGTTATGACTTGAATCACCTCATTGGAATCAAATATTTAACCAAATAAAGCTTGTTTGATCTCACACATGTTGCTAAAGCAAATGTGCGAATTTGGATATTTTTTATCGGAGAACAACCCAGTAGCGTTATAAAATGTCTCTACCTTCTCCTATTTTATTGGTGGGCAAGTATACTAAATATCTTTGTATCTTTGCTTGATAAACACCTCAACAAACTTAGTTGATGACTCCACCATCTTAAGTGTTGAATTCCATCTAGTCAGACAATCTAAAACTAACTTCTTTGTACACACAATGCATAGTTGTTGTGTAATTTCTTCAAATTTCACTTTTTGGATGTTACACTCTAATATACTATACTACTCCATATTAACTCCATCAGTTCCTTAATTACCTGCAAACTATCCTTAACAATCAAATTTATGATATGCACAAAGCAATGTATAGAGGATAACCCTATACTAATCAACAAGATGAACCCACAACTTGGTCTTCAATTTTTCGATCATTACATCATTTGTGCTATAGTTATCCAGAGTTATGGTTAAAAGCTTAGTATCAATGTTTCAATCCATTAAGCAATCCACCATCACGGTTGTCAACTTGTCACATGTATATGGTGATGACATATAAATGAACTTATTATTTAAAAACATGAAAATATCAATTATAGTATAATCAATAAATAAAAGATAACAATATTAAAGAATATAAATATGTAATCTACCTCAGTAGTTAACTATATAAAGTCCATCAATTGTCAATATAATGTGTTGTCTTCACCGTATGATCCTTCTTTTGGTTGTCAACCATTCATATATCTAAAGTGATGGATACCCATCCATGAATGTTCAACCACACCTTTAATATTTCTTTCTTTTGGTCATCTTAAATCTTGAAAATGTCTTTCTTCAAGTATTCCAAGTTAGAATTTTGAATGATGTCTAGAGTGAGATGAACAATATCTTGAAGTTTTTGCTATCAATAATAGAGAGTGATTATTCATCACCATTAATCACTTAGCTACTATAAAATTTAATATATTGCTATCATAACTTGTGGTAGTCATTGCATTCTTCCCTCTCATGATGTTGAGGGTAAAAAATGTTTGACCTCCTAATTTCATCTTCCTTTTGTTGCATGCCTTTATACATCTCTTCAAATGAGAGGTTCCACCTTTATAACCTCTGACCAACATCTTGTGACACATCTTACATTCAACTTTTGATCTCATCTTGTTGAAGTGATTCTAAGTATCACTTCTTAATGAACCTATTCTTTAAGCATGAGTTTTAATTTGGTACAGGATAATATACTAGTAGAGAGTTCTAATTTGATATTAAGAGAACAAATGTCCAT
>JANVCQ010000231.1:11041401-11056393 GCA_025531925.1 Erythroxylum plowmanianum
ATTTTGGAGATATTATAAGAAGAAATGAGAGTTTGGATCTTATATGATCATATAATGTTAGAATAACATTAGTGAATTAATTTTTGATCTCAAAGTACCAAAGGCATGAATATAATGGGAATGAAGGGTGTTCATATGATTGTAGCTGTGATTCAAGGAGATAAGTAATAGGTATCAAGTAAAAGTGAATAAGAATTTGATATTATGAGATCAAATAATGCTAAAAATGAGAATATACTTAAGTTATGAAATTTGATAATATACTCGAGATTGTCATTAAGCATATATTGTACACATTCCATATACACATTTGTGCATAAAGGAATACTTATAATTATGCTATTATCAATGTGTGTGCAACGTTTATATTGCATAATTAGGATGTGCAGGATAAACATCTGCATTTAGACATTTCTAGATCATAGAAGTAATGCTAATCTGGAGCGTACTGTGAGTCAACCTAGATGATCTTACCTTTTTATTGTTTCATTTACGTACTATTGATTGAATGATTATGTAATGTGATTGCTTTGATTCCAGACATTGAATATCTGAGGAGATTGATAAATGCATGAATAATAATAGAAGTGCTCATTGAATGTGAATTGGAAGAAATAAGTGATACTCAACTTAACTGTTGAATGCTAGAGTAAGGTCTGATAACATGTGTAAAGTGGAAATAAGTGCCTAATTGAAAATATGTGAATGTGATGCATTCCATTACATGAATGCATGAAACAGAAAGGCAATTATGATCGAAGTATCCACCAAAAAAGAGCTTGAAGCTCAGATTGTGAAAAAGAGCTTAAATCTCAAAAAGTGTATAAGAGCTAAAGGCTCACTATGTAAAATGAGCCCGGTATCCCCAATAAATGAGACAGTTACCAATGAGTCCGGTATCCACAATGGATACTAGACAATTATAGGTACTCGGTCATAACAAAGCATTAAACGAAAGTGAGTCTCATGAGAATTGCATAAACATTTAATATGCATGTTTGATGATTAATATGTTGATTTAAATGGTTCAAATAAATTGTTTAAATGAATTCGGAATATGAAATATGAGTTAAATGAATGTGAAATGTAGGTGACTCAACATGAGGAATTGATACAGTGATATAAATTATGTGATTATATGTTTTGATGTGTTATATGACTGAGTGAGCCATCGAGGATGATCACTCATTAAATTTGCAAAACTCATAAAAAATTTGCAATATTTTTCAGGCTCAGAAGAGTACCTCGTTAGGCAAACGGGAGTATATCCACTGCACTCAAGTAAGAGATAGAGGTCAGGATTAGTTCATGTCTGCATTTGTATTTTCTTATTTTTGTATCGAATTGAGTGTTCCGCAATTATTTGACAATGCATATTTGAATGTTTTGATATGTAATAACTTTCCAAAATGGAAAGGTTTGTAAATGATTTTGTAAAGTAATAACAATTATGAATTTAAGTGTTTTGTATCTGTAATGGGCCCTAATGAAAAATGAAATTCAGATGATTTGTGAAATGATTGTAACCCTTGTGATTGAAAAAGTTTATGAAAAAAGTAGGCCCAATTTGATTATTGATTTCCCCATACACATGCATTGATTTGAAAAAAAATTGTAATGAGTTCAATTGTTGACTGTTCTAGCATGCCTCCCTCGTGGGGTATATACTTAGATATCACTCAGGATGTCGGGTAAGGGTCTTATGAGAGTGGGTTGCTACATTACACTTCTATAATCTTAATATGTGAAGCTAGCTTAAAGAGGGTTAGATATTAAATAGCAAAAGAAATTCGAATTCAGAGACTTTGGTCGCTAGCTTATAGAGTTCACAAAATTCGTAAAATCCAAGGCATGGAATTTTGTGATTTCCTTCTTGGGAAAGAAGGCCACCACAAAGAATTCAATAGGCATTTATACTGTTGAGACAAATTCTTACAATTCAGTAGTAACTAAAGTCAACATCCCTGGAATTTGTGTTTGTCCCTATTTGTAGGCTCTATCTACACAAGTTTAGTACACCTTTAACACCTCAAAAATAGAATAGATCTTTGACTATTTGTTACAAGAAAAATTCATAAACATACCATTAAAGCAACAAATTCCTAAAAAAGAAGAAATCAAAGGTAGAAACAACTACAAATAACATAATACTTTAAGCCACTCAACAAATTTACATTGGGGGTTTAAGAATGTGGTTTAAAACTAGATTAATAAGGGAATTATGTTATTTATTGAGGATGATCAGACTATACTGATAGATGAAGACCTACTTTCACTAGTGGCAAACGTTAATGCAACTGAATTTGAATTAGACCTATTGTTAGTAGGGATGACAATGGGTCAGGTCAGGCCACAGCCTGATTAGCCCGTGGCCTATCACTGGTCAACTTGGGCCAAAGTCGAGCCAGACTGACCGGGCCATATTTTTCATCCCTAATTGCTAGATTTCAAAAAGAATTTGAAAATTATGAAAGATTATTTAGCATTAACATCAGCATCGAATGACCAGCTCGTGGCCCATCACCTAGTCAACTTAGGTCAAAATTGGGCTGGGCCGAGTCGAGTCATATTTTCCATCACTAATTGTTAGATGTCAAAAAGAAGTTGACAATTATGAAAGATTATTTAGCATTAGCAATATCACCAAATTAAAAAACATGTGTTTTTGTTCCTAATTATAACAACAACTTTAGGAATGGAGGTCAATGAATTCTCACAATGTAGCAGAAGTTAGAAATTTAGTGAGACAACACTAAGTAGAATTCGCCCAAGTTTATAGGCAAAGATATGAATCTTAAATTATAAGTTTTCAACATAGATAACTTGGATTTGTAGTGTCACCACGAGTGCTGCCATCCTACGATTAGTAGTAAGTTAGACACCCTAAGACTTTGATACCCTTAACTCTAAAAGAAAAGATAATTTTAGTAATAGAAGTTTATTGTCAAGATCAAGAAAAATAAGCAAGCATTGTTGAAGGAGTCAACTTTAAGAAAGTTATCCCTATAAAACCCGCTTTCTCTGAAGAAAATACTATAAATCCTAACAATAAAAAGGGAAGGGTGGAAGTCACTAGTGAAAAATGAGATAAGACAAAGATAATCTTAGATTTCATAGGAATTAGCTTGCTCTGAGAGCCAAGATAAGGATTCCCATGAATTCATTACGATTGGAGAAATTCTTATTCAAGTTTCATATATTGTTTCTTCCATAAAATCCCAACTTCATTAAGCAAATCTTATGTAAAGAAGATGAAAACCCCTCCTAAAAAAGGAGAATGCACGTTGTTAGTATTGTTAATAGTATCAAGAATTTCAGAAAAGATGATGTTAGGAAAACTAGCTGATGTTATGAAATAACATATAAAACCGTTATAAATTAAGGCCTATATTATTAAGAGACCAACTTCAAGAGTTTTAGTCGATAATAGGTTAATAGTAAATATTATATCAACTAAAATAATGATAGCTTTAGGCAAATACAATGTAAACATAATCGCAACTGAAATATATGTAGTTGCATTCAATGATGAAATACTAGAGCTTGAGGAATTCTCCTTTTAAATATTACAATAGGAGAAAAGAATTTATTAACTGATTTCTTTATTTTTGACACATATGCAAGCTAGTAAGTCTTATCAGGACGAGCTTGGATCTACTCCAATTATTGTATTCCATCAGCTCTCAATCATTTTTTTACTTTTATGGAATAAAGATGAAATAGAAATCATTTAGGTCAATTCATAGCCATTCCATACTAAAATTGATGCGATGGAGGTAAAATTCTATAGGAATTATATAAAGTCGGTATAAATTTAGAAGTCATCTAGTTATAAGGAAGAAAGGCATTAGGCAAATTCAATAGTATCAAGGAATACCTAACTAGACCTCTAGTTCAAATGCCCATTAGAGAAGGAATTCCGTTAAAGTTGTATACTTTTTATGCAAAAAAATCTATTGGATGTCTATTGGCTCAGAGTAATTAGGCTAGTCATAATCAAGATATTTATTACTTAAGAAGAATCTTTACGCCAATATGAAAGATAGTATTTACCCACATTAAGTTATGCTTGATGTTGTATTTTGCTTGTTTAAACTTAAGGCCTTATTTGTTGTAAAATAAAGTCTATGTAATTTGACAAACTAACTTAATGGAATATATGATGAATAATCCAATCCTCTTAACAAATATTAAGAAATGGCTTCTGACTTTTATAGACTTTAACCTAATATATTACCCTAAAAATCTATAAAAGGTTAGGCATTAACTAACTTTTTAGTAAGCCATCTGTTTGTAAAAGGTCAAGCATTAACTGCTTTTTAGTAATCCATCCATTAATTAAGGTTTAATAGGATTTAGGACATTTAGTTATAAGTTGTGAGAAGAAACCATGTGAATTGAAACTTAATGGGTTTGTATGGAGAATTCAATCAATGTTAGGAGAATTCAATCAATGTTGGAGTAGTTATAACCATACCAAATGGGACCAAAAGTCTTCTCTCCCTTAAAATTAGCTTCCTACTAATAATCAAGTAGAATATGAAGGCTTCATAATTAGACTAGAACTTCTAGTTAATCTTGGAGCTAAATAAGTTCTAATCAAAAGAGATTCACAATTGATGTTATGCTGAGTGGTAAGAGAATATAAGAGGATATAGAGAATTTAGTTCTAAGTTTGAGAAGAAGCCATGGGAGTTGAAATTTTATGGGTCTAGTATAAAGGAGTCAGCTAGTGTTAGAGTAGTTATAACATACCAAATAGGACCAAGACCTTTCTCTCCCTCAAAAAGGACTTTTCATACACTAATAATCAAACAAAATATAAAGGCTTGGCACTTCAACTTAAACTTCAAGTTGATCTTGGAGCTAAATAAGTTCTAATCAAAGGAGATTCGTAACTAGTGTTATACCAAGTAACAGGGGAATATAACTACATGAGTTTACTTTATCACCCTATTACATTGCTACTGTCTAATTGCTAGAATTCTTTAATGATATAGAATTTCAACATATTCAGCAAGGTGAAAATTAAGAGGCAAATGAGCTTTCACAGATAGAATCCAAGATGAAAACATTTAAAGATTTAGTTCATAAGTATGTTGTAGTATAACGAAGGTCCCACCCATCCACTTATAAGAGGAAAATTTCACTAAAATTTGTTAACATCGATAAAGAAGTCGCCTAGAATTAGATAGAGGAGATCAAAGAATTTTTAGAAAATCTTAGCAAGTGGTTTTCAAATTTAAGTAACAAGCATTTAATTTTGTGTTGATTAAAGTAATTTTATTTTTTCAAGGTAACAACATGACTTCTTTTAGGATGGTTGGGGATACCTGAGGCATTAACAGTAATGAGACAACTTCATAAAGGGGTTTAAGGAGCAAATTAGTCTGGAATAAAGATGAGATAGCTTATATGTAACAACCCACTCTCGTAGGGCATATTCCCAAACAAACCATTGGTATTCGAGAACATACTTTATGAGGTAGCATGCTAGGGTAGTCAGTCGATCATACTCAATTCAAAAAACTTTTAGGTATATCACACGCATATCCAAAAAATTGATAATTTAACTTTCGACCCATTTTACTTATTACAACCTTAATTATAAATGTCACAAGCCCTAAACACATCATCATAAATACCAGTGATCATCTGCATCCAATATAAATACAAAATGTGTTTCATCAAATTGTTATTACAAGAAAAATTCATTTACACAATAAATAATGCTTTGGAATACAATGTTTAATACTAAAAATAAAAGAAAACATATGCAGACACCAACTGATTCTGACTTCTAACTCTTATTTAAATGCAATGGTTAGACTCCAGTTAGTCTAACTGGGTATCCTTTGAACCTGAAAGACAATGTTACAAATTTTGGGTGAGTTTTACGAACTCAATGAGCAGACTATCCTCGATGGCTTACTTATAACACATAACACAAAAGGTTCACATTTCATATTCAGTTTGTAGATAAATATCAATGCATATAACACATCACTTCATTAATTCATCATGTGGCATCAATTACACTTTATTCACTTATTTCATAGATCACATTTGGAACAATTCAAATAGTACAATTCAGTCATTTAAACATACATATCAATTGTATATGCAATGCTCATCAGACTCACTTTCAATTATTATGTTATTGTGACTGAGTGCCTATAAATGTCCCGCATCTATTATGGATACCGGGCTTATTAATAACTGTCTCATATCCATTAGGGATACCAAGCTTCCTATACATAGTGAGCCTTTGGCTATTAATCGCATTCTGAGCTTTAAGCTCTTTTTTAGTGGCTACTTTGGTCATAACTGCCTATTCATGTATTGTTGCAATGAAATGCATTAAATCGCATAAGATCAATCAGTCACTTTATTTCACTTTACACATTCACTTTCACATGTCATTAGACCTAAGCCTGAAATTTAACATTTATGATGAGAATCACTTACTCCTTGCTCATTCACATTCAATGAAGCACTTCCAATATGTTCACATTTATTAAACTCCTTAGAATATTAATGTCCGGAATTAACACATTCATATTCACATCAATAATAATTTAGTACAAATGCTTAAATAAAACAATTAATTCAGAGGAGACCATCTAGGTTGACTCACAGTAGATTCCATATTAGCATTTGCTTCCAAGATCCAAAAAAGTCTGGATGCTAACGTTCTATCATGTGTATCCACATCATGTAATACACAGATTGCACACATATTACTAATTGAATAATCACATAAACATTCAATCGTACACATATGTTTATGTGTTATGTATAATTCATACTCAATTTGACTATTCTGGGTATGTTTCCTTTATTCACATCTCATGATCATTTAGACTTCAAACCTCATTTATGTCTAATTTGAACTTAGGTTTACACCTCAATGAAACAAATTTATTCTAAGTTCATCACTCAATCATGCACTACGATTCATAGCTCAATACCCTTGATTATTATAATATCATCAATCAATCATTTACCAATGTTATTCTAACATTTTATGATCACACAATATCGAAAATCTCATTCATTCTTACTTGATACACTTTACTCATCTCCTTATAATCATATTAGCATTTCTAAGAACACTTTATATCATTAACAACTCATAACTTCCAAATTGAGATACATTCATATCAAGTCAATCTATTCTTCAATTCTAATGTCAATTGACATACTAACTCATCAATCACTTAACCACTTACTTAAGCAACCATCCAGGTTCATTTCAAACCTCAATTATAAAACACCAAGGTAGGGTAGGAAGATAGCATTACACGATCGTTCTTATGCATGATCATGCAACCACCAAATGATCCTTCTCTATCATGATCATACTTGTGCACGATCGTGCAATTAACCATTTGTCACAATCGCACTTGTGCACGATCCTGCACTACATGATGAGCCCTTATTCAAGCTTCATTTCAACCTTTCTCAAAACAGATTTTCGGGTCAATCTTGCATGGCCATTTTGACAAAGATACATTATTCTAAACAAATGTTCCCATATGTACTAAGTTTCTAACAACATCAATTTCATGTAGTTTGGTTTAGTATTCTGCAAGTTATACCTAGAATACTACAGACTATTCTCACATTGCGACAACACACTATACTCAAATTCAAGCCAAATTTTGAAACCCTTAAATATAGAATTCAAATTTAATCCCTTCATCAAAAATATAGCCATATGTCTCTAGTTTAATATAAAATTAAAATAATATCATTTGGATGTCTATAGATCAAGATATGACTAAAATACAGATGCATGTCTGGTGGAAACGTTACAACTAACATATTCTAGCCATTCTCTTTCAATTTTCCAGATCTTTAACTCCTACATTTTATATCTAACACATCTTGTACATAGATAATCTTTTCTACGTCATTTCCTCTTCATTTTTAGCTCTATTTCAATTCAATATCATTCATAAACAAATCATAAACTATGGCTGATCATAAACACAAAAATAGAACATTAATGTATACATACATTCATCAAATTTTTGTACACATTCTACGCCATTATCACCTTCATTTTATCCTTAACTATCATCATAAAATTTTCTATTCAACAAATCATGAAGAACAATATAGTTACTTGATTAATTCAACTCTTCTTCAAAAATCACCATGAAATCTTAGCCTCCAAGCTTATACGATCATTAACTCTTTAAGGAGGAATAAGTTAGGCTTTCATCAAGAAGATGAAGACAACAAGGATCTTGGATTGGCAAAGTGAAGGATGATAGTAAAGCTCAACGTTAAGGGTTAGGATGTGAGAGTGAGGGTGGGTATCGTGAATGAAGAAGAAGAAAATGAAGAAGAGAGCATGTAATGAAAATGAAAGACAATTAAAAGATGGTCTTTTAATGTATATGTCATGGGTTTAATGCTTGGTCAGTGTCATGACACTTACCACATAAAGAATTATGCTACTTGTACTTTTACTTAAGCTAACACAAGACTCTTAATAATAAGTTCATTTATCTCTCAATTTCTAATCCAGTTGTCTCCTAATTTTCTATGACACTTATCATTAAATCTTAATGTCACTTATTAAGAATTTCTACTACCATTTGACATTTATTTCTACTGTCATTTATCAATTGTCTTACCACTTGACATTTTTTCAAGTCCAAAAATACTCATAATTTCATAATTTTTCCAAATTTTCACTAAAATTTCTAAGTCAATAATATAATTAACCAAATCAAATTTCAAGACAAAATATTCACTATTCACATCCTAATCATTTAAAAATCATTTATATCCTGGAATAAGTCAAATGAGTGCATGAACAATCATTGTAATGTGTACAGAAAAATCAAATTCATGTATGTGTATGCCACTATTATGCATGAGCATAAAATGCATTTCCTAATTTCTCAATAATATCCCTCATACGATGTTATCTAAGGTTCTAACCTTTAATATGGAAAAATGGGATACTATATTATACATCGATACGGATACTATTGGTTGACTATCATACACCATAGGCTATAAAAAATGTCAAAATTATAGAAGAATTCAGTGAATTCCTACATCTGAATTACATTATATATCTAAACTATATCCATTTAGAGGATAACCGTTGATCTCATTGGAAAGATATTTCCACCATTTTTAAAAGGCCATAGTTTCATTTTTTAGCCACATAATAGTTTACTAAATGGGTGCTAGCTCAATCTTTGAAGAAATTTGACCAAACAGATGTAGTTAAATTTATGACTGAACATATTATTCATCAACTTAAAATTCCTTAATCGATAATAAGTGATCAAAGAAGCATATTTACAGGCCTGAAGATAATGGTCAAGTCAAATCATCAAACAACATAATTATTGAGATTCTTAAAAAAACGTTAAAGGAGAATCCTAGAGAGTGGCACATGATTCTTTCTAAAACCTTATAGGAATATACTTCTAAGCATATCACTACAATTTTCCTTAACCCATATAAATAATGACATTCTTCTTATCAAAGTAGTGGTTCCATCATTAAGAGTAGCCAAGCAAAATATTTTAGAAACTTTTGAGTTTTTAGAAGTGATGTGAATGGAATTATAGAACTTAGATGAAGTATAATTTCAAGTTTTGAATAATATGATTATTCAAAAGGTGGCAAAATTCTATGGTAAAAGTATTCATAGGTAGGAATTCTAATAAGAGGATTTAGTATGGAAGTTGATCCTATCACCTAGAATAAAAGATAGAGAATGGGATAAATGGTCTCCGAATTGGGAAGGGCCAATTAGAATTTATGAAGTTTTAATCAGTAATGCCTATTGGATATCTATTTTGAAAAGTGAACCTCATAGATTTTATCAATGAGAGGTATATAAAACCTTATATACCTATTTTTTAAACGCATGTTGATAAAGAAACGAGAGCGGATTCTTAAAATAAATGAACATTAGTTCAAGATTAACATTCAGAAATATAAGTCTAAAGATCCACTTGAAACTAACCAAAAGTTGATAAAGTAGGGAAGTTTAAAGCTAGTCCAAGTTGAAGGACCGAATTTCACCCTATTGTTAATACATGATACTTTGTCCTCCTTGGTTTATTGAACTTGTTGCTTCTAAAAACTAACTTTTTCTTTTTGTAACACTAATGAATTCCCTAACTTTATAGTTGTCCACTTGACTTTATGAAACACCTAATTCAGCATCTGTCCACCTTTTTTAAGGGCTTCTTATTTTTCTTTAATTAGTTTGATAGCATGTTCATGCTTAACAACCTCATTTTCTAAAGGATCAAATTTTTTTTTTAACTCTTAGATTTTTATTAGGAGATTCTTGCCTTTAGTCTGCTCTGCATCATAGTCCATTCGATGTTGATACAAAAGGCTTAATTTTACGAAGTATATGACCTAATAATGGCAAGATTTTTTGAAAGAAGCAAAGGCATTTTTACCTTTATTAAGAAGTCCCTTAATAGTAGACGACTGAGTCGTAGAACCAATATATGATAGCATATTTATAGAAGACCTATAATAAATTTCAGTTAATAATTTTGAGTTACAAAGACTCCTACTATATAATGAGTTACAAAGACTCCTTGACTCTTAATAGTTCTTTAGAGTTGATAATTGGCATGGTACTTGAAGGAACGTCAGGAGAGAGATCTAGAAAACTTAGGTTAAAGAATTCTTTTAAAGCCATCATTGTGGACCAAACATCTTTTGCCTACAAGATAAAAGAGACTTTATTAGTAAGTTAGCATAACAACGTGTAGAATAAAGGAATTCTTGTTTTACCTCCAACGAAGTAACCTCAGTGACCTTTGGATCAAGAGAAATACCTATTTTTTCGAACTTCATTTCTAAAGAAAAAGTAGGAGTAGGGAGGTTTGACATTGTGTTGTCTACAAGAAGGAGATAAAATAATGAAATTCATGGTAAAAGAAAACTAAAAGTAATAAAAGGATTTTTATACCATCACTAACTTCCTTAATAACCTTTTCAAGTGTAAAGGATGTCCCTTATAAAAGAAGAGTATCTTAAGTTGTACGCTTGGAGATCACATTTTCTTTGAGTAACTTGGAGGAAGAATTAGTGGACTTCTTAGTGGAACCTTTAAGGAAAAAAAATTTAGACCTCTTGTAAAACCTTGAACCTTTCCTTTCATTGAATATAAATTTTTATGTTTTGTGAATAGTATTTTTGGATGAATAGTAATTTTTGGGGGACCTCACCCCGAAATATTGAAAATCATCCGGAATAAGTATTAGAGTCCAATGATACTAAAATGGATCAAAACTCAGTCCGATCGGATAAATTTTAGGAGTTCCAAAAGTTTGTGGTTAAAATGCCCTTTTTGGAAATTAATGATTATTAATGATTTTAAACTCATTCGAATTGTTTTTAAAAAGCATCCAATCAATTAATATTGACCCGAATTAGAGTATTTCATAGTCAATTTGATGGTAAGTCAATTGCAGAATATTTTCAAAGTTTAATTCAGTTAGTTGATGAATTACATTCATTAAAGGGCAATTTGGTCTTTTTATATGACATAAGGGCAATTTAGTCTTTTTTTCATAGTGATAATGGAATTATGACTCAATTGAAATGGCCGATGAGGGAATGCCATGTGGAATGCACTAAAGAAGTATAAAGAAAGCCAAACATAAGACATACCTTCTTCATTTTGAGAAATAGCCCAGTGAATGTATAAAATAAAAAAGAAAAGAGAGAAGCCAAAAGGTGAACTTACGGCCAAAAAGAAAAGAAGAAGGTGGCAACTGATTTTCATAGGTTTTGATTTGGATTTAAAGAGATCTTAAACAAGCAAAGATTGAAGGAAAAGTAGTAAGTTTTTCCATCTTTAATTTCTAGTTTTGTTGATTTTGCATGAAATGGTTTTGGTGTAAGATAAATGGTGATTTTGATATGCAATGAAGTAGATAACAAGTTTGGAAGTATTTAAGGGTTGAAATCAAAAAAGTAAACCAAAGAATCAAGCTTGAGAGAATCTTCCATGGCTAGGGGTTTTAGTATCATATGATTCAAAAGTAATTTTTGGTTGAAGATGATAAGAGAGATAGCCGTGTTTAGTGAAATTTTGTCTTTGGTACTCGATTCACTTGAATCAATCCTATTGTTTTGACCATAACTCAGCCTTAAGATCTCCAAATTGAGTGATTTCAATTGAAACTGAAACCTAAGACATATTACTAAATATCTATAGAAGAGACCTATACCTAATTTTGGTTGAAACATATTGGAATTTGAGATTGAAAATGGTGATCTGATGTTGGCCCCGTGTTGGAGTAGCTTGTGATTTTGTGCATTTTTGTATTGATTTAGAACTTCAAATGACCTGATTTTTGATGATATGTAAACTAGAGACATAGAGAAACAAATGTCTAGAAGACCTAAAAACGTAATGCGGACATCTACTATGTGAAAATTTAGGAACAAGTGGAGGTATAAATTCTAGATGGGGGTCATAATCGGGACTCATCATGTATGATGGTGATATGGTGAATTAAATTGATTGAGATAGTGTTTTGAAGAAATCGGTAAGTTAGAATGGGTAAAGTGTGATATTTAAGTTACTTTTGAAGCTATATTTGGAAATGGAGAACAATAAGTTAGTTTACGGAAGTAAGCAAAAATATAATTAGTATACGTGTTACACGATTAAATAATAATCTCAAATTCGGTTAAACCAAATTTATAGTTTTAATGTCTTATTTCCAAATTTGGCTAAGCAAAATGCATTTTGTGTAAGTAAAAGAGAGGCACCGAACGCATGAGTGTGCTTGGTGATAAATTTGCAAAATTGTGAGTATTCTTTAAATTAATTTTATGAAAATGATTTCTATTCTATAGTGAAGTGAATATTGATTATAAGTTTTTTGTGAATATTGCAAGTATAATTTCATGTTTTAGCAATATATGAATTGAGATATGAAAGTTAATCTTTGGTTGATAAAAAGAAAATAGTTTCTGGCCTATGGTATACCGATAGGTTTTATACATGTTATTATACTAGTATATAACAGTAAGCGATGTAGAACCAAATCAGTTGTGGATAAGCGATGTAAAACCAGCTCACTACTAGTACATAGCGGTTAACCTAGTACGGGTAAGTAATGTAGAACCAACTCTATAACTATTAGTTAACTTGCTGTAGGTAAGTGATGCGGAACCAACTCCATAACTACCAATGTATAGCAGTTATCCTAGTGCGGGTAAGTGACGTAAAAACAACTCCGTAACTAGTGGGTAACTAGTTACAAGTAGCAATGCAAAACCAACTTTTGTGACTTTATGCCCAAGGGTATCATATATCAAAGAAGTTAGTGATAGGCTATGTCGTGTAAAAAATTCAAGACATTTTTAATACTGCCATTATTTATTTGAAAAGCGATTTGAGAAACTTGATTTCAAGAAGTATATATGTTTTATATTAGTATTGAATTGATTTTTTTTAGGGAGATTTAAATTGTTAATTATGATTTGAATAGAAAATCTAGCACTCACTGAGCTCATTTAACTCACACTCTCTTTTCTATTTTTAAATGAAACCACCCAGATGCACACTCAGGGGCTTCAGTAGTAGGGACTCCACCTCACGATTAGTCAACGTCGACATGTGTTGTTGTGTAGATATTTTTGCCTTGAAAATGTTTTTTAGAACATTTGCATATTCATCTATATGTTTTGGAATGTATTATGTATATGAATGTTTTAAAGTTAAATGCATGAATATGTTTTAGTTTTATTAAAGATTATTGAAGTGGTTATTGAGATTACTTGTAAATGGACTTGAAGTCTAAAAAAATTGTAGTGGGGATTTTGATGTGATTATAGAAGTGTTTTGCACTTTTACAAGGATTTTGGGAATGTCAAAATACAGTCATTATGCTATCAAAATTTTGGATAAAATGGTTTTAAAAAAACTCCACTGCTTATGTCTTTTAATGTTAAGTTAAGGCTTTAAGTAAAAAGGGGCAGTAGGCTTAGCTCTATAGGAGCCTTCTAGCTGGATCAGATATCGACTGGAGGGCCGCTGTAGGGTGCTGGGCAGGCCACCTAGTCATTTCAGGATAGGAGCCTATCATTTCTTGGAATTAGAAGTTACTAAAGACTTCTCTTTGAGTTTTCTTTTAGGGAGAGGATTAGGAGCCACTTCTATTTTAGAGAAAGGTCGGCTTTTCTCTATACTCTCAACATCCAAAATTCTAAAATATGTAATAACAAAAGTTAGAAAAATTTGAAGGAGCCAAGAATATATAAATAAGAGGGAGTACCTTTAACAAGGGCAGACTCAAGAGGAGTGCCAAACTTTAAAAGCTTTTAAACCTTTAAAAGTGGTAGGGTCTTATTTATGTGATACTGGAAACAACAATCTTACACTTGAAAATAAGACAGTGATAAAATAATTCCCAAAGGAATTTATCGTTGATAGTACCTAGCTTAAAAGGAACTCCTACTAGGTAGTCTAAAAAATCTACTATAGGAGGAATTCCCATAAAAGGGTTGAGTTGCCTACTTCAAAGGTAAGGGAGATCCTTTTCAAAACTTAAGGATATAATGGAAGGGCCAATTTTAAGGCTTTATTACCACCAACAATTAAAAAACTCTAGAATTGATAAAAACAAGAAAAAGTTTTTTTTTGGTAGGTAAAGCGGGTGAAGCCCGAAAAGAAATCTCTAACTAACGAACATAAATAACACCAATAACATCATGAAAGAGCCACGAATTCACCGCATCTGGTGGGCTAGCTAAAGGATGAAAACCCGGACTAAAATCATAAGCATGATGGGATAAGGCATCGGCGACGAAATTTCCCTCCCGATGTATATGTGTAACTGAAATCTTCTCAAAAGACTCCATTTGTTTGCGTATTCGGGCAATCAACGCGGCAGCTAAAGCAGTAACCGCATACTCTCCATTAATCATGTTAACGGCTAACAAATTATCACATTCAACTTGAATATGCCTC